>OY744495.1:6901254-7040215 GCA_963556185.1 Pseudopediastrum boryanum
TGGGAGCAGCAGCAGCAGCAGTGGTGGTGGTGGAATTGGTACGGGAGCAGTAGCAGCAGCGAGTGCGTCTAGTGCCACACCCAGTTCGTCGTTGTTGTCGCGAGGGTCAGGGTGGGTGGCACGGCACTTTGGTGTGGTGAATGCAGGAAAACCGCTGCTGCTGAATACTGTCAGTGTCTTTCACAGGTGGGTGGGGGTGGGGACGAGAGGAGGGGCGGGGGCCAGAGGAGGGGGAGAGGAGGGGAAGAGCGTGGGAGGGAGGGAGGCGGCGCGGGGTATGCAGGCGCTGTGGTAAGACCCCTATAACCATATGCTCTCTCTCCACATGCTTATGCGAGGTGTAGTAGAGGATTATTTAATGGATTCCAGCCTGATGCACCTCTGGCCTGTGCTGTTTGGTTCCAGGGTGTTAGGTCCTGGTGTGCTGGAGGGGGTGTCATCCACACTTAACAGATGGACCAACCACCTCATACCAGTGTGGAACCCTTACATACCAAAGGTAAGTAGCAGGAAAGGGTGGAATTAGGTGAAAACTCCAGCTGCTGAAAAGGAATGGCAGCAGAAGTATGTCACAGACGCCTGTATAGTATATAAGCCATTGCACCCTCTTGGTATACCGGTATGAGAAGGAGTTTGGATTGTGCTGCGTACATGATGACGCATAGTGCTACAGGAAAGCTAGCTGTGATGCTTGGAAAGTTGAGGGAGTACATCCAAGCGAGTGTGGATGCATCCAATCCAAGGGAAATCCATGTGCCTGAAATTGCTATTCTGTAGCCAAATATTGTCACCTTATGTGGTCTCACTATTGTCAGAACAGGTGAAAAACAGGACAGAAACACCCCAGCCTCAGTGCTGCCATTCATTGGTAAGCTGTTCTCCTCGTGCTGTGTAGAGTCCAATGCTTACGTTCTGCTTTTCCTATTGCGCTATCTTTTTCTTTCATCGATGTTGCAGGGTGGCGTGTTTGTGGAGTTGGCTTTTGGCTAACAAGGCAGGCTATGAGGTCATCATCCCACAGGTATGAATGTTTATCATAAAATTATAAGTAAAAAAATGAAGGACTACATTTTCCCTTTACTCGTAACATTTTTTGTGTCACCACTATTTGAGTATGCCAGCTCTGAATGCCTATGGATAGATGTATATGGCGAGTAGACGCCCAGTGGTATCTGCTGCTGCTTGTGTGCCTTTGAAGTTATCTGCTTCTGCTCTTAGGGCTCACATGCTATCATGGACCTTTGGGATGCCACAACCTGCTGTTCTCTCCCGTACACACCCAGGTCGATGGATGATTAATGTCTAACACATTCATTCTTGCTCCCCAGTACCGCTTTTGCATAGCGACGACCAAGGACCCCACTTTGCTTTCACTTTCTTCTGCACCGCCCCCCCCCCTCCCCTGGTTCCTGTCTTCTGTTTTCTTTCCCTCCTCTTCCCCCGTCCCCTGCCCTCTCCTTCCCCCAACTACAACATTCCGCTGCTAACCCCTAATCTCTCCCTTCTTCTCCCTCCCTCCTCCCAGGGCATCAAAGGTTTATGTTGTGGGATGATGTTTGACTCCCGTGGTGCTAAGACCAGTGCTGGTATGAAATATGCTGAAGCAGCTCAAGCCATCATAGCAGCCAGTGAGATGGGACAACTACCTGTGGTCATTGATAACAGCCCCTGCTATGCTGAGCTCAAGGAAGGGGGGCTGGCACAAGAGAGCGTGAGGTGAAAGGCGGGGTTCGGGGTTTGGGTGGTTTATGTTGGAAAAGGTGGGGGTTAGCAGGGGGAGGGGGCTGCTCTAGGATGACTACTATTTGACGTCAGACATTTTCTGGGGTATAAATAAAGGTGCTGGTGAACAAACTAAGCAAGAGTGTTTCTCTAGTAGTTCTTTCTGGTGCTGTTAAATTCTGTGTCAGGTTCTTATGGAAGGAGTGAGTGAGTGGACGCCGGGCGTTAGCCCTGCGTAGTTTTAAGGAAGAGGCGGTACTAGCACACGTGGTGCGTTCCCTCCCTACCATTATGGAAGGACAATAGGCTATGAGATGTCCAACTGCCCAAACGGCTTCATGCGTCAAATAGTTGGCATCCCAGAAAAGCCTTTGTAGATGTGTGCTGTAACTCGTGTCACGATGTACTTGAATGGGATGGGTTATTGCAGAAATGTTTATAATAGCAGGGCAATAGCACTATAGCAATCAGTCACCTTCATTCGTGCCAGAGCAGAGACTGCTCCAACTATGTATTCTTGCATAGATCTTTGCAATTTTGACTCATAGATTTGAGAGGTGATGCCACCTCCGTTCCCATGAAGCAGCTCGTAAGCCCCCGCGCTGATGTCTGTGTGGTTTTCTTTTCTGATGGTGTCACCAGGATGTCACTCCATGAGCCAGTGAGCTTTGTTCGTGACTACCTGTCCCCCTACCTGGACTTCGAGGCAGTGAAGGACAAGGTGGCAGTGCATGTGCCATGTACCAGCAAGCAGGCAGGACTCACTGCTGACTTTGTGGAGCTGGCGGGGAGGTGCGCCACGGAGGTGGTGGACTCAGGTGAGGGCGGAGGGGGGGTGATAATTGGAAGGGGACCTGGAGGGGGGGGGGTGGCGGGAATGGAAACGTTGGTGCAGGGAAAATTGCAGGGCCCCAGGGGAACCTCGGGAGCGGCACTCAGGTATCACAACTTGGTCTTGCTGGCGCATGTGGTTTTATGGCTTAGCTCTGTCGCTTATCGTTGTTTTTCAACTCGGACAAAAGACGAATGTTGGGGGAGGGAAAAGCTAGGCCAGGGAGGAAACCTCGGGGAAAGGGGAGGTTGGGAGGGCGGCTGGGGCAGGAGGCATGGAGGGACTTGGTGGATGTCCTGGGAAAGCTTGTGGATTGTGGGAGATGGGAGGGGCAGGTGTAGGGTTGGTGAGGGGTGGGGTTTGGTGGTGAGGGTTTCACATCTAGTCTCCTCTGCTTTAAGATGGTGCTGTCCTAATGTTGCTGACCCTGCTACTGCTGTTACTGCTGATGCTGCGGCCGCTGCTGTTACCCTTCATGATATGTCATCACAGAAATTGCCTAGCGCCCGCACCTCAAGCTGTCACCCAAGCTAGCGAGTAGGAGCAAAATACAAATGCGGCTTGGGGGCCAACCAAAGATAAATGACAACATGTGCCTAGATATGAGGTCCAATGCTGCTACCACTGCTGCTGACCCTCATATGCTGCTGCTACTGGGGCTGCTGCTGCTCCCCTGCCAGGTGTCCCCTGTTGTGGTATGGCTGGTGACCGTGGCCTCCGTTACCCCGAGCTGACCCGAGCAGCATGTCAGATCATGGACCTGCCTGAAGATTGCCCTGATGGATATTCCACCAGTAGGACTTGTGAGATTGGGGTCAGCAATGCAGGTGGGTGTTTATGGGGGAAGATCGGGGGAGGAGGGGTTGGGGGTGGGGGGGCATGAGGGAGTGTGGCAAAGATGGATTGTTTAGGTGCTCTGAATCAGCGTCGAAGGTACCAGATTGTACAGGGCATAAAGGCTGACATAAATCACTGGCTTGATGGGGGACTAGATGTTTTGGACTGCTTTATAACCCCTGCAATACACAATGTCTCACTTCTCTCTTACTCTTATGTGTTGTGCCTGCTTAGGAGCTCCCCTTGTAAGCCCTCAACCCTAGCTCACACTCGCTGTCCCCCTCCCCCTGTCACCCCTCCTCCCTCTTTCTTTTTGCACCTCAGGTCAGCGTCACTTCCGCAGTATCCTCCACCTAGTGAATGAGGCCACCTCCCCCAAGGCCCACCCCCCCTCTGATCAACCCCCAGGGGAGTTACCCATCCAGCATCTCAACCAGCCCAGCCTCACATCAGCTCATAGGGTTTAAGAGAGTTATGACCTGGCTTCGAGTCCTAGGGTTCAAGGGAGCTATGGCCTGACTCCTAGGGCTTAAGGGAGCTATGGGCTGACCTCAACTCCTAGGGTTAAGGAAGCTACACTGGTAGGGTTGCTTCAGGGAGCAGTACGGGCTGCTGGTGGTGGTGATGGTCGTAGGGGGCGAGGGCGGGCTAAGAGAGCTTCACGCTCAAAAGGAGATATGCTGAGGCAGTATCCAGGGAACATCCAATGTTTCAAGTGACCAGCAGCGACAACGGCAGGATCAGGAGCAGGATCAGGAGCAGCAGGAACAGCAGCAGCAGCTCAAGTCTTGAGTGGTCAGGTGATGAAAGCAGCAACAGCAGCTGGTCCGGCTGCAGCTGCTGCCGGCGGGCATTTTTACATTTCAAGATATGCAGAAGCAAAAAGTCCGGCTGCAGCTGCTGCCGGCCCCGCACCTCAACCTGTTACAAAAACAGCCATGTGGAGTATTGACGGGCACTAAAAGGGGTACTGATTCTGTTGCTGCTGCCTGTTGTGGAAATGCCTGAGGGTTTAGTGGTTTAATGATCTTGGTTTCCTAGTGAGCGGCTTCCTCTTTCTCTCTAATGGGGCATGGAGGGAGACATAGTGCTGCCGTATTGCCAACCACGGCTGGTATTTGAGCAAGAGGTCTAAAGGGAAGGTTGCGGGGCTAAGTGAAATCTGTTTGCTCAGCTGCCACACCTGCGGTGCCCTTGAACCTTCATGCAACATGTATATTGGAGCTAGTTATGCAGGCGTTCTGCCAATTTCCAGATGGCACAGCCAAGTGTGCCAGTGAGACACACCCGGTTCCTGCATGCTACGATTGCGCACTGGGCTGTTAGGGGGGCTGGCAGCTGCTGGCGTGGTGAAGCAGGGTACATATGGCATGGGAGACACATGTATGGCCTGTAAAGTGCCATTCATGATGCAAGGGCTTAGTGAGTGCGTTCTATGTGCGCAACTCGCTCCCATGCCGGGTATACTGACGAGCTTGCGGGCCAAGTGTGAAATGTGCATGTAATAGTAGGAGATGCATTGATAATGCAGCATCTACACCGCCACATTCCTGCTCAGTTCCTGTGCTCATACCTAGGTAATGTTTTTTGCCATCAAGCACATGTTATTCAGGATGTAATTCCTGGTCAACACTGTCAGTCTCTTAGGAAACGGTACTGCAGGGGATGAAGGTGGTCCTGCCTTAGTCACAGGCGTATCCCCTTTATTGTATGCCACAATGGTGTGTGCATAGATGTAACCATGTAACCATGTGACCTTGCAGGGGGCCGGTGCTCCCTGGTGCAACTGTAATTGCATCACCATTTGCTGCTGTCTGTCATCACCAGAGTTGAGTCATTGTCCGCTTCCTGACTATGCTGTGCTTGTAGTACGGCTGATTGATCACTTGGGTTTGTGTTGGACGCGCCTCGTATGTTTTTGCAATCCATCGTTGTAGCAGTTGTCCAGGACATGCATGGGCAAGTTTATCTGAGAGAAGGGGAATTTCGGCTCCCTGCAGTATATAGCAGAAGGGCGCAGGACCTGACAGTGGTATTGCCCCCCTAGGTGCACTGCATCATTCACCATTTAGTTCTGTGTGCTGCTGTTACCAAGTGCCAGGCGGTTGTAGCAGTATGGCCTTGCAGTCCCCTGCCGGGTCTATACAGTTGCTCAGGCGTTACGTAGGCATGCCTATGTAATGGCCTAAGCAATTGGATGGAGTTGGCAGGAGACCGTAACATGACAGTGAGGACCGGATAGTCTTACCCTGTTGAAAGGGCCAGCTGCAAAGCTGCATGCTGCAGAGGTGCTGTTGAAAATGCTAGAGTGCTTTGACATGCATTGTGGCAGCTTGAGCTTGCATTCAATGAGAGGGGGAGTGAGTTTGCCTGTGTGTTGATACTAGTTGGACTGCAATGTTGGTTTGAGTGGGATTGTTGGTTGTGGTGGGCTGTTACCCTGATCTTGGTCTGGAAGCCGATGTGTTGGATCCATCTGATGGTGGGTTTGGTCGTTTCAACCTAGCAGCCCTTTGCGGTTGCCGCACCTTAAATGTTTGTTTGTTTTGTCACCTTAAGACCCCGTCTGCTTAGCCAGGGACTGCAGCTCAGTAATATGTGATGCATATCGCAATCTCAAGCATGTGCATGGTGAGTGAAAAGCTGAGCATTTGTATGGAGGGACACTCAGTCTGGCTTGGCGTTCCTGGGTTAGAACCACTTGTACCAGGTTTTGGTCGTTTCGACTTAGCAGCCCTTTGCGGTTGCCGCACCTTAAATTTTTGTTTGTTTTTGTTTGGAGCATATGGTCTGAACAGCATGCTGGCGATGGTTGGTACCCTGATGATAGTTGAGTTCACATTCATGGGTGAGTCATGGATTGCAGAGGCCCAGACAAGCCTGGCATTGTCTCTGTCGCGCTTATGCTGCTAGAGCCTGGCAAACTGATTGTCGTTCATCTGCCATGTGCTGGTGAAGGAGCCCTGTTTGGGTACTACCTTGGCGGCTTGGTGAACGCATACCGCCATGTCATTGCAGTGTACCCGAAGGAGTTTACTCCGAAGGGCTAGAGCCGGTCACGAGTCTTTCGGTCACGAGACTTTTCCCCCGAAAAGTGAGTCACCGGTCGGGAAAGTGTCAACAACTTTTGAACGAGTACACGGCAACTACAAGCGCTTGTAACACTAGGCAACTATCGATTAGTAGCAACAAGTTAAGGCTCCGCCTTCAGTCCATGGTGCCCAGCAACGTACGGAAAGAATTAACTCGGCAGTCCTCGGCTCCGCACCCGGCGAGTTCGATTCACTGCACTCAACTGACTTAATGCGCTGCACCTCAGAGGCAGAGCACCTCAGAGGGCACACGCGCACACAAGCATCCATACACTTATGTGCAAGAACTCTTGTACCGAATTCGGCCAGTCCGCCCCGTCGTCACCCGCAGGCAGTTGTCTTACACACAGCCGAAATCCAGATTTAGATACCGCAGTGCTGTCGAGATACACATCAAAGACATGCCTGCTGAATGCTAGGCACAGGGAGGCTTGCTGGAAAGAGCTATTTCGGGAAATCCGGTCGGAGGCGAGTGTCCATCGAATCGTCCGCTCCTGCAGCATCCGCTGCACCACCGCAAGGCGCTCACCTCATGGTACCGACGAAGGCGCTCACATAGACACCCTAAGCGCAGCCTGGGATGCCCTACAGGGCACAGGCTGCCTCGCAGCAGGCACCGGCCGGCACCGGTGTCACCGGTGTCTGCACCGGTGTCACCATTGCCCGGAGTCCTGACGTCAGCTCCCAGAGTGAAGTCTGAGGTCTCTTCTCTTGACAGAATATGCTCAAGCAAACCGGGTTGATACGGAAAACCCCACCCTTACTCTGCCGGCAGAAGTGACCGGGGTCCGAACCGCTTGCATCCGGGGCATGGACTTGGTACTGACTTTGGACCAAGGTAGCTGCTCTATCTGTAAACCAGCTTGTTCATTGAAGTTGGCGTACGCTGATTGCATGCCAGCTTCTCCTCCCGCATTGGCCGTACTCTGACAAGATTGATGGGCTCGCTTGGTCGTGACACAGCAGCTCCCGAGAGGTTCCCATCGTGTGAACCAATGGCAGCTGCAGGAAGGTCGCACCAATGGCAGCTGCAGGAAGGTCACACTAATGGCAGCTGCAGGAAGGTCACACCAATGGCAGCTGCAGGAAGGTCACACCAATGGCAGCTGCAGGACGGAAGCTCTGCTACTTGGGCTCGGGTTGCCTGACTTCTCTGCACCGTCGCTTGTATATGTATATATATGGCGGGTGCTTCTGTAAGTGAACAGTATTCGTATTAATCCACTAACATTTGGTTCATCCAGCAGTCAAATTCCCGCACTCTGCAGTGACTGAAGGAGCACATCTAGATCCTGGACAGCTACCCTCCAAAGAGAACTTCTTAAGCCCACTAGGAGCACAAGGACCGTGTCCAACATGCACAGGCATACTTTCTTGCTGGTGGTAGCCTTGTTCTGTTCCTGCGCAGTCCTGGCCAGGGCGCGCAAATGGCCTGAGCAGGAATTCTCTAAGCCGCCAAACTACTACCTTCCGGAGGTAAGAGGGATATTACTTCAACTTTGGTCTGATTGATGGTACATTGAGATGCCGGCAAGATCATGTCAGTTGTCATTCAGACTGAGCTCCACTTTGTCAGGCCGGCCAAACATCATCCATGCTGCTACTGCCTGCACTGCCTTGCTCCGTCCTTTGTTGAGCCAGAACAGAGTGATGTGCCAGCCGGCATTGGTTAAATATTTAAAGGAATGCACTGCAATTCAAGAATAAACCCCATCGCTAGGAACGAGAGCAACCCTCTGGCCAGCTCAATGGATGATGACGACCTTTGAGCAATCTTAGCACACATCTAAGCACATGCAATACATATGAGTGTGGTCTTCTTATGACATGTGCAAGCGCCCCTTGATTATGGCGTGTCTATGTTGCTGATTCTAAGGCTTTCTTGCATGCCAACTCTGCAGGACCTGGCAAGCAAGTTCACCTGGTATGGTGACACCCAAGGAGGCTCCATAGGTAATGACATTATCGCCTCCCCAGACCTCTGTAAAAACGGCAATGGTGGCATCCGGGACATCAGCTTTTCACAGTGCACTCAGATCTGCCTGTCGATTCCCAACTGCAACGGGTAGTCGCCTACTACCCAGTGTGGTTTGGTGGTCCCCCTGCCTGCTTTGCCAAGGACCAGACTATGGTTCCAAAGCTCAGG
The DNA here is from genome assembly GCA_963556185.1 of Pseudopediastrum boryanum. Lineage (NCBI taxonomy): Eukaryota > Viridiplantae > Chlorophyta > Chlorophyceae > Sphaeropleales > Hydrodictyaceae > Pseudopediastrum > Pseudopediastrum boryanum. Next base: position 6,909,884 of record OY744495.1, read on the forward strand.
GGCTCCACCAGCAGTAAGCCTATCTAGCAGTAAGCCTATCTGGGATTTTGACGATAAGCCCTACTGCATTGCCACCTCCATCACGACATCACTGATATGCATGCAGGGCTCCTGTGACGAGCCTTCTCTGAATATGTTTTGGCAAGGCTTTGAAAAAGGCTTTTACAAGGCTTTGAAACCCATGACCTTGCTGAAACCAATCGGGCTCCTCTGGATTTGCTGAGCACGTTGCTGGCTACAATGTTGACTGTACCTTGTGCAGGTAATGTGATTGGTGCAGACTGGGCTACAGAAGTGAAGCCCTTCAAGCTCCCAGATTCAGCACTAGGTGCACCCCCAGCAGATGACGGCAGCAACAGCACCAGCAACAGCAGCACATCTCCAGATTCTGCAATTGTCATGAAGCCAGGTGATATCCCTGCTCGCCCTCCGACCGCAGCCATGCCGGGTAACATGTTCCAACCTGTACCTACGGCACTGGTCCGTAGGGCTTTAGCACAGGTCCGATTTGGTGAGTGGTTTGGGTGTGGGAGGAACACATGTTAGCTGTATTCTTGCTTTGTTATATTGTTACATCTACGCTCGCTCTGCCATGAGCGGCGTACAGCTAAGGAAGTAAGCTTACTACAGTGAGGGCATCTGCCTCCAGAACAGGACCAATAGTCTTGCTTGGATTTATCATGTGCCGTAGCACACATGCCATTTTGATAAGTGTGGCTGCCAGTGTGGCTGGAAAGTGCTGAGTGGCAACGTAAGTCAGCATGCTGAAGTAGCAGAGCAAAAGTGAAGTACAGTCGCTTCTTTGCACCCAGAGAAATGAGGCAAGGCAGAGGCTGCTGACGGCATCTGGCCTCTGGCAGCATGGAGCACAGTGCGGGGTATCTACGCAGCGCTGTATGGAGGTCAATGGAGCATCAATCCAAGTGGACAGCTTTGCGAGTCTGCTGTCCTTGAGCAATGGATTGGTCGTGTGCTGTACTTCAAGCTCCATGCAGCTTGCTTTCAAGAAGGATCCTGCATGTTTGAATAGTAGCATCTGATGTTGCCACAGTTAACTAAGCACTGTATCACAGGACATGGATGAGAGGAGGTTAGATGAAGAGAGGGCCCGTGCAGCAACTTTGCAATTCACATTTGGTTTTTCTTTGCCTTGCCCTCCCCCCCCCCCTTCAGTTCCTGCTACAGGCTGGCCACAGCCGCTCCCCGGAGCATTCATTCCTCTCGCACCTGCCCCACAACCACTTCCCGCAAACCCTTCTTTGGTGTGGGTGCCTCAGCCATCTGGTCTCCCCATTGTCAACCCCGCACCCACCCCATTCCCTTCCGGCCCCATCCCCATCCCTGCTCCTGTATTCGTCCCCGAGCCCGCCCCGTTCAACCCCGGCCCCACCCCATTCCCTGGCCCCGCCCCGATCCCTGCTGTCATCCCCGGCCCCGGGCCTGCCCCAGCTGCTGCCACACCATGGGGTTCTGGTGGAACCATGCAAGTAGCCTTAGACGAGCATAACCGCTACCGAGCCAAGCATGGTGTTCCTACACTCTCTTGGGACCCTACCTTAGCCAACAGTGCCCAGCAGTGGGCTAACACTTGCACCATGGGGCACTCAAACTGGGCCGGTATGGGTGAAAATTTAGCTTGGGGTCCGGGCCAGGACTTTGCGGGTATCGTGGCGATGTGGTACAATGAGGTAGCGCAGTATGTTCCAGGCAGTGGGTTCAGCATGGCAACGGGTCACTTTACGCAGCTTGTGTGGAGGGACACGAGCAGGGTGGGCTGCGCGATGAACACTGCTTGTCCTGGTGCAATGTCAACTATGTATGCATGCCACTACAACCCAGCAGGTAAGATGAATGAGCTTGGACATCTAATGTGCAAACTCGCTGAGAAGAAGAGGCCAATGTCTCCTTGGTAAACTGTTCTCCTAGCGGATGTGATATGCTGTGTTCTGGAGATTAGTGCCTGCCGAACCGTGTGTGGTAACAGTTAGGATGCCTTGAACAGCTCACACCGAAATGCATGTGCATGTGCCAATTGCTTATTGATGAATACTAGCTTGAGGCTGCTGGCTTCTAACTGGCTTCTTTGTGCAGCCCTTATCCTCACCCCTTGGGAGATTACATAAAGGGGCCTGTTTGATGCATTGAGTGGTGCAGCCCTTGCATATTGCAGCTCTAGCGATGAGTCCGTGCCATTACTGCTCACAATATATTTGCACTGGTGGCAAGATCGGCAGACTGAGCTGGCAATAGGGATAGAACCGCAATAATAATGGTCTGTGCCCACCTCCCGACAGACGGGCTGCTTCCTCTGCATCCCGGCTAACACGATTTGCTGCTGCTGCTGTAGGGAATGTGCAGGGGGTAGACTGGTTGGCAATGGTGCCTCCTGCCCAGTTTTAGCCCAGCAAATAAACAAGGGATTGTCCAAAAATTGCTAGGCCTCCGAGCTTTGCCTCAAGCTTTACAAGCCTCACAAAGCTGAGCTGCTGGCAAAGCTAAAGCTAAAACTGGCTTCTTTGGGGCCCATAGGCGTGGTGAGGGAGGTAAAGGGCAAGAGCACCACCCCAAGAGGTTTGTGTCTCCGTGTCCATATCGTGAGCATGTGTGCAGGTTGCACTTCATCACAGCAACGGCAGAGGCATTGTCCAATTCAACTCGGTGGAACTATCAAAGGACTGTGTGAGAGTTGGCACTTGCTTGAAGTCATGCAATTTGGAAGCATCTGACAAACTGCAGGCAATGGGGGCTCGCGTGGAACTCTTACAGCACGTGAAGTGCTTCAAACCCTTGGTGGGAACAGGAGCAAGTCATGTATACAGAAGTACTGACCCAGGCCAACGGAAGGCGGTGAGACTCATGAATCCAATGGCTCAAAACAGTTTGGTGCAATGTGACTGAAGTGTTAGCCTTTGCATGGTCCATGCCTGGCTTGACCATATACAGGTAAACAGCTGTGTAGTGTGCGGCTACTAATGCTCCTAAGTATCTTGAACTGTATTGGACTGTTTTGAGCCTCATTTGGGCATTCAAGCCTCTCTAGCACTTGGAGGCTTTATCGACTGGGGTGAGTGCTGATTAGGGTGTCACATAGTTCCTTGCTCTGCATTACATGAGCATCATTGCTTGCAGCATGCCGCCATAATATTTGGCTTTGCTAGTGACCTGGCTTGTGGAGTGCCCACCCTTTGTGGGTAACTATTCAGTTGGAGAAATGTATTCCTGACAGAATTCACTAGGTTTTAGCAGCTCTGGTGAGACAGTGAAGTAGTTTTAAAGTAGTTAACGGGTGGTAAAAGCTGGCAAAAGGACATTGCTATTTGCAGAAGGCTCAGCTGTCAGTTGCAGCAAGGATGTTGGGCCTTGCAGTGATGGAGACCCCCTGAGACTTTTTGGTCATGTGAGCCCCTTCTGGGCTGTTTTTGCCATTCCAATTGATTTGCTTTGGGCATTGACATACACGGTCCATGTATGTGCATGTACGAAACATGCCAGAATGTTCTGCGTAAGCAGCAATCAGATCTGTGGCTGATTCCAACGATATTCATATATGATAGGTTTGGAACACGCTTTACTCATGGCTCCAGCTCATGGGCTCTTTGGTTGAACATGGAGTGTAAGCATTTATTGAGCTCGGCCCCGAGTTGCCCTTTTGCAGATGGCCATCTTGATGGTCTGCTGTGTTGTTTCTGTGCCATGTTGGGCGGATTGTCTCTGTGCCATGTCTGTGTGTAACTGTCCTGGATGAGTGATAGCTTGCATGAACACGTTTGCATGGTGGGCCTGTCTTTCCCTATATATACATGCATGTATTGAGAGACACATGATAGTTGGACAAGGTTGACTGTTTTGCTGCAGCTGCAGCTGCAGAGAGAGAGAGAGAGAGAGAGAGAGAGAGAGAGAGAGAGAACTACGCAGAGAAGGGGGGAAATCCCCCCTTCTCAGAATGCACTCTGCAGCTGCAGCTGCAGAGTGCATTCTGAGTACTCAGACTTTGTTGCGGCACTGTGAAGGGTGATTTCTAATAGGTCTGCTGGAGTCTTTCCTTGATTACAGGGTCGCCGCCCCTGCTTTGATTATCTGTAGCCAACATGGTGATGGGGCATAGTTATATCACCATAGGAGTCATGCCGCCAGCCGCATAGTCATGTTGCACTTGCTGCACGACTGGGCAGTGTTGTCACTAGGAGTTGTCACATGGAAGGGAAGAGTTGTGCTGCTAGTGTGAAACATGCACATGGGTGTGATGTTCTGGAGAGCAGTGGTGATCATTATGGCGCTGGCCGGGGAAGCTGGACCAGACCGGGGGGGAGGGGGGTTAAGGAAGGGTGGCCCCCCTTACACAAACCCGTTCATTCTACCCCAGAAAAGGTGTGTGCGTGCACAGATGTAAGAGCAAAGCAGTTGAAGGACAGCTGTGCTCATGGGCCTCATTGGCATTGGCAGAAGAACCACTTTGTTTATCAATCCTGCCCGATAGTGCTAGGAGTAGCCTTGTAGTTGCACAGTAAGTGGTATAAAAAGCATTGTACTTGCTTTTGCAACACTGAAACGCAAAACTGTAATTAGAGCAGTATGGGCGGTGCAGATATAATGCGCAATGGTGAGTGAAAACCAGTTCAGGCATGCAGCTGCTGCTAGGCTGTGTTATTGCTGCTGCTCCCCCTCCTGCTGTTGCTGTGATGATGCTCACTGCTGCCGTGCTAACATCTATGTTCTGTAGTATTGTTTGCCACAAGCGCATGGCATAAAGTGGCAAAGTGGGCAGGCTGATAGTAGCCATGGGCAAAGAAACCGTCATAGGGTGAGTTTTTGGGGTCTGCCTGAGTTTTTGCGACAGTAACTTGTCTTCTGACCGGCAGTACCGCTGTCACTCGCTATGCGGTACTGTTTTCCATCAAACGCTGTGAGAAGAAGCGGTTAGTGGTCAACCTTGTAGCCCGTCCATCTTAAATTACGTAGGGCGAAAATCAGTGTGCGAGGCAAAGACCCCGAGATCTTTCGAGGCGCTAGCCGAGCAAGAACGAGGGCTGCCGAGCATACTGAATTTCGCCACATCTATAGGCGTTCGGGTATTTGCTGCTTTGACCGCTCCTAATTTGGCTGTCTCACCGTCTTTCAGGTTTGACCATGGGCGTGTCGCCGTCTTTGCCTGGGCTGGTCACCAACAAACACGCCTCACTCCTTCGCTTGGTTACAAGGCGTCAATTACGGATTCTACCAGACCCCTATTATCCTCGTTTATGACCCGTACGCCTATAGATGAACTTGTCCAAGCCTGATGTAAGGTTATCCCACCGTCACTACATGCTTCTGTATGAGACTTCCCAGGATCCGTGCAAAAGGCAAACTCGACATTCAGGTTCGCCTGCCAAGGGCCCTTAGCTGGCCTGCGTGCATGAGGCCTAATACCACTATTCAGATGTCAATCGTGAAAATATAACAGAATGTTGGCTTGGATCAGGGCGCTCGTTGCCAAGGACCAGGATGCAGCTGCAGAAGAGGTGAGGTATTCTCTGTACCTGCGCGCCTGTTCTGCGTGCATGCCTGGCAGCATACTGTCTTCCCAAATTCTATCACCAAAGATTCAACACCATTGTGCTCATCCGCAGGGCCTGGCTGCTCTCATTACAACTCGACAAGGTCCGCAGGGCCTGGCTGCTCTCATTACAACTCCACAAGGTCCGCAGGGCCTGGCTGCTCTCTTTACAACTCAACAAAGCCCTAAAGAGCGAGCCGTGCTAGAGGCCGTTGCCATTCTCCTCAGCCCCCAGAACCGCGCTGCAGCTGCGACTTCATGCACAGCCCTAGCTGCAGCAGTTCGCAGTCTCACCACCAACCTTAGCATCCAGGCAAAACGTGACCTTCGTGCAGCAACAGCCAGAGCCAGCGAAGACGGTTATCCACGTGTCGTCTGCCTGGAGCTCAAATCCCCAGCAGCCAATGTTGACCCAGCCACGACGCTTGCCCTGCTTTCAGCCCTCTCAGACAAGCTGCAGCAGCTCACAGCACATGGCCTAAAACCACAGGCCATCGCCTCCATGCAGTGTCTTGGTAACTTCCAGCAGCTGCGCAGCCTCCACCTCTCCTTCCCCAACTGCTATTCACTTCAGGTTGAAGATTGTTACAACCTGAACAGTGCCCTTGAGCATCTCACGTCTCTGACGCAGCTCAGCCTCAGCATAGCCGACCGTCATCCTCTTGCGGAGCCCCTCAAAGCCTTACGTCACCTCACCAAATTACAGCAGCTTTCACTGGGTGGTAAAGCATGGGTGTCCAAGCTTCCCCCTGCTCTCACCTCCCTCACCCTGGCAGGCCGATCTGGCCGGGCCTTGCCTCTTGTGAGCAGTTGCTTGCAGCTGCAGCAGCTTCGCTTTGAAGCAGCTGAGCCGCCTGCAGATCTCAGCACTCCTTTCAGTATGTGGGAGGTCCTTACCCCGCTGACTGCCCTTACTTCCTTGGAGGGGACTCTGGGTGAGCTTGGGTTGTGGTTGGGAGTAGGTGTAGGTGGCAGGGTATGGGGCGGGGTGGGATCAGATGCGCCTGAGAGCCTCCCAGTAGTTCAGAGGCTGAGGCGCTTGGCAGTAGCAGACACGCCTGGTACCTTCCTTATGGATGAGGGGGTGCACTTGGCCATAGAGAAAGAAGGGGATATGCACACCATGACCAATCTGGAAGTCCTTTGGGTGTGCTGCAATTGTCCTGATGATGTTCCTGGCTTGCCCTCCAGCTTGCGGGAGCTGCGGTTGCGCCTGGGCTTTGGTTTGCACATGGCTGAGCCCCTGGACCTGAGGTCCCTCAACAACCTGTCTAAACTAACCCTGGAGGTGTATGACGCTAGCTTTGAGAAATCTTTGCTGCTGCCCACAAGCCTGGAGGAGCTGACCTTGGTCACTGATGTGGATGGTGAGCTCAGTGTGCCGGCACTACCTGCTCCCCTGCCCAAGCTTAAACGCTTCAATTCTTGGGGGAACGGGCACAAAGTTCAAAAAGTTGATGTGGAAAACATCTTCCGCATGAGCCCATGCCTGGAGCAAGTGCAGCTGTATGTCACATCCTACACCACCACAGCCATGCGTCCCTGTAAGCTGTGGACCGAGGAGTATGTGCGTGTTGTGTGTCTAGTGCGCAGGCAGTTGGCTGCCGTCGCATGCAAGCCAGAGGTGATGATCTGCCAGCTTGATAGCAAAACCAAGGAAGTCACAGAGACCATGACTTTGTAATGTTGTGGCATCTCACTGCAGCATTGTTGAGTCATAGTTTTTGCCTGCTCGCGGCTGGGCTGTCTGCAGTGCAAGCTGCTGATGCTGTGTGGGCGGCTGCTATAGCATCTTGGGTTGTGTCCTATGTCTGATGGAGCTTACAGTGTATGGGTGCCAAGGCTTGCGTTATCATGAGCTCTGCCCTGTTGTGATCAAAGTACCTGGAAAGCTGCTAGTCACGGTGCCGCCCCTCTGCTGTCTGAGATATTATGGTATTTCACTCTGCTGGGCCTTCTTTTTGCAAGCAGCTCTAGGCGTGATGCTTGGACTGCTCGTATCACAGCTTTGTGGTCAGTCGACCCAAGAGGCTGTGCATTGGTGGGTAACATGTGCTTGAAGAAAGTTGCCTTGGAGTCCGTGTGGATCTCTGCAAGGATGATTGGTGACATGGTTGGACCACCTTGCCTGATGTCTGTGGCAGTTCACAATGTTTTATGTTACAGGCTGGTCCATTGCGTAGCTGCAATGCCTCAGCAGCAGGCAAGGGCTATGTGGGTGAGGATACTGCAGTACTGAGCTTTTGTGGTTAGAATTCGAGGTCTAATTGTTCTGCTAGTGCAATAAAGGGCCATTTGTGTGGGTGTGCAAGTTTATGTGTCCACTGATGGAAGGTGGCATGCTTGATAAGCATGCCCTTGACAGCATATGCATGATAGTGTGCCAACGGCCAAGCATGTGAAAGTGGATTACAAGGTATAGCTGGTTCCCTTCTGAGCTCGACATGGCAGTTCATCTGGCTTTGCGCTTTGGAATGTCTACTGTGACCTAAGGGACACTCTGTCTACATAAAAATGCTAGAGCTACAAGTGCTCGTGTGATGTACAGCAGTGTGCTGCCACATCCTTAGGTGCAATTGAGGTGCTTGATTGCTACAGGGTTAGCAAAGCTTCTTAAAAGCCTCTCCAAGGGGCTACCTGTGACTGCTTCTGGCTTGGCGCACTGCACACTGCAAGGCGTTACCTTTAGGTTCATACAGTATGTTTCATATACTGCAACTTTAAAAATCGTGACTGTCCCATGGGCCTCAAAGCTTGCCTGCCAGGGCTGGCTAGTGCTGGGAGGGGTTGCAGTCTCCCAACTTGTTTGTATTGTCCTTTGGCGGTACGAGTTAGGGTACTGCCAAGCTCAACTAGCAATTAAGTATGATATGGAGTTGATGGGAAGACGCTGAGGCTTGTTGTTATGATACTGAGTGGTTATATTTGGGAGATCCTGATTGAAGCTAGCTGGCATTGCTGTAGGTGGTCCCAGACTGTCTCGTCCGCTCCTCCTTAGCTCCTCCATTCATGCTGCATGTGATGAGGCATCCTTGGACTTGGGGCCATTGGCACTACCATGTGGGGTCGACTTTTTTTAAGGTGATATGTACAGGTCATCCTGGTGAGCGGAACTGGAGCCTTGCCTTGCTGGAGTATGGGAGTTTGCTGGACTATGCGAGGGGAGGAAAGTGCTGGTCTTTGGTGGTATGCTTGGTTTTGGTTGGCTGCATCACTGTTTGTTTGCAGATACCATAGCAGGTTTCCCATGTCCTCTGTGCTGCAAAAGGGGGTGCTTGGGTGCTACAGGCGATTGAGCCCTTGGGTCCTACGCATTGATTGGTTAATGGTTGGGATGCAGCAGTGAACTGTTCTGATTGGAGCCGGTTGAGTTATGTTTGGAAGATGCACCTTCATTTGTAAGCTAAGCAATGAAGGTCTGCACACAGATGTAAGAACAAAAGAGTGCAACCACAGCAGCTGAAGTAATTGGATCAGGGGCAGGGGCGGAAGGACTCTTTCAGTTATGAGTTATCCATGCATCTGCTTTGTGGTGTTAGTGAGACAGCCAGGTTGCACAGTGGCCTAGTAAAGGCGCTTTACTTGCTGCTGCGGCAGGCGTGAAGTTCTCCAAAGAAGCAGTATGGGGCCGGCTGGACAGATTCTGGAAGCTGAGTCAAAAGCATCCCAGCAGTGGCACAGCTGCTGCTTAACCTCGCTGCTGCTGCTCCTGCTGTCGCTGTGATGCTTGCTGCTGCTGGTGGTGGCTTGGAGATTTTAATGATGGAGCTGGGATGCAGTGATCCTGGTGCGTGGGTTCGCGGAAGCTTTTTTAGAGGCAGCTGTCCAAAGCCCAGTGAAGAGTGCCACATGGGTTGTTTCATATGCCCTCCTGGTCAAACATGTACTTTGCAAGGACCTTCATGCAGTCAGGAAAAAATGGCGTGTCATAGTGCTTAGCCAGTTGCCAGTTTCGGTGAGGACGTGGAGCTGGTACTAACTTATTGATCGTTAGTGTTTCAGGAGCATACTGGAGCATGCACCATGCAGATGCATGCTTAGAAGTTGATATGCTCCGGTGCCTTCAGGAAACTCTCGTGTCCCAGTTGAAGTGTCTCTTTCAGAGACTGGTTTAAGTCTTATGCGTGTCAGCCGAGTGGTCTTCAAAGGTTGGTCATGATGCGTCAGTGACCCTTGTACATCGTCCTCCATCACCCCGACTATGGCTGATACTATGGCAGTACACGGCAATGGCTGATATTACGCAGCATGATACAGATACGAAGTCAAGAGCTTGGCACGCAACTATACGCAGCCATTCTCGTTCAGGTCTTACAACGGCATCCTGGATCTGAAGTCTTGGCTGTCAGCAGTCTGCTGCTAGGCTTTGTTAGGCCACTGCACTAACCTTGTTCGCCTGGGAGAACAGCGAAGTACTGCCATAGCCTGCTGTTTTGTTCCGCACGTTTTGATTCATAAGGTGAGTTAACGTTTACCAGACTTTGCATAAGAGACAGACGTGTACAATGTGCTGGTGCACCTTACGCTCCTGCAGCAAACTAAAAGGCAGCCATTCACATTATACGTCATGCAGTGCTAAAGCTGCGCGAAACCCAGTACACATGCAGCAGTGATGAAGCCTGGTCAGCTGCTGCTTCTGGCCTTTCCGCTGTCGCGTAGAACATTAACCAAGTCTGTTTATTGTTTGCTACAGAACATGGAGGCTGACCTCTTCAGCTGCCTGCCCAGCCATGCATCTGAGGCCCTGCTACTTCAAGCTTGGCAGCAGCTGGACCAGCGCCACAGGTTTGGCATCATACCTCGTGTCTGCCGCTCCTGGTACGACCTCTCCCTCCCCACCTTCACCTCACTGGAGCTTAACAACTATAACGGCGAGTCCCTCTGGCATCTAGGAGTATGGATGCAGCGCCATGGCTCCACCCTTCAGCATTTCAAAGTGACCTTGTACTATGAAAACTATGCGCAGCAGGTGGGAGTATGGTTGCAGCGCCATGGCTCTGCCTTACAGCATCTGAAGCTGGACCTGTTACGTCTCGTAATACCCGATGAAAGCAGCAATTCGGAAGATCCACCCCCGGATGACCCAGGTGGTGCCATGTGGAGGCAGCTTGCAAGTGGCATCCAGAGCTGCACCGCCCTTGTCAGCTTGCATATCTTGCGCTGGAGGAGCAGGCATGCTGTACCAGATCTGTGTCGGTTGTTGCACTTGACTCAACTGCAGTTCACTCAAGCAAATATCAGGGAGCCTAGTCACCAGTTTTTGGCCTGCCTTCCATCCCAGCTTCAAGCCTTGGACCTATTTGAAAGCTATCTGCCGAAGCCCAGCAGCAGGTTTGTGTTTGGCCAGCACCTCAGCTTCCTGTCAAGCTTGACGAGCTTGAACCTGATAGGCACAGGTATTTCGGAAGTGCACCTTGCCGCCTGCCCTAGCCTTCCCCCGCTGCAAGAGCTGAATCTGAACCACACAGTTTCACCACACAATCAGGAAGCCCTTGCAAACCTGCCTTGCACCTGCCTGAATCTTGAAATTCTTTCCAATGAAGAATTCCAGGAGTTTATCACCTGGTGTGGGGGAGATCAAGGCATGAAGTGCTTAGGCAGATTAACTGGGTTAGAGTTTGAGCTAGATGAGCTTGAGGGTGAGAGTGCAAACCCCCCTTGCCTGGCTGCAGCTGCTACAGAGCTGAGACATCTTGCATTGGCAGGGGACGATGCAGTTGTCACAGATTTGAGCTTGCTTTCAGGGCTGACACAAGTGACAAGCCTGTGCTTTAAGTACACAGGGCCCCCAGATGCTGACGTGGTCATGCCCTTGGCAGCACTGCCCAATCTGCAGCAGCTGACAGTGACTGGGTTCTCTGCAGTGCAAGCTGATGCTGTGAGGGAGGCTGCTGTAGCATCTGGGGTTGTTTGCTGTGTTTGACGGAGCTGTATGGCCATGGAAGCTTGTGTTCTATTGAGCAGTTTACCATGCTTCTACGTCACCGGCTGGTCCATTGCGTAGCTGCAATGCCTCAGCAGCCAGGCAAGGGTTATGTGGGTGAATAAACTGCATTGCTCAGCTATTGTGGTTGGAAGCTCAAGGTCTAATGGTTCTGCTAGTGCATCGAAGGGTTTATGTGCGGCGTGCAATTGTATATGTTCACTGTTCGGTGATGGAAGGTGGCGTGCTTGGTAAGGATGCTTGTTTGGGAAGTATCTCCTTACCAAGGTCATGTATGCCTTCTCAGGCTAGTGACACGGCTTCTCTGGTTGCTGTTGTGAAGGTTGTCTGCATACGTTGGGTGCATATGATGCTGCTCATTACATCTGTATTTTACTGTGACCTGAGGGACTTTGTAATCTGTAATCATTACATCTGAATGTTACTGTGACCTGAGGGACGGCTGACCACGGCTACAAGTAGTGCTCTTGTGATGTATATAAGTGTGCCACGTCTTTTGTCCTATTGAGATGCTTGATTGCTGTAGGGTCGCAAAGCTTCTTGAAAAGCCTCTGCAAGGGCTGCAGGGTGCTTGTAATGAAATCGCTTTTGGCTTGGCGCACTGCACTCTGAATGGCATTGAAGGTGGTACAGATTCAAGAAGGGATTTCCCCCCTTCTCTGCGTAGTTCTCTCTCTCTCTCTCTGGTACAGATTTAAACGTGTGACAAGCAAGAGTGTACATGGGCCTCGAAGTTTTCCTGTTCGTAGCAATTTGTAGCTAGCAATTATGGGCATGCATCCGATCAAGGTTCTTGGCATGCCTGCTCCAGTGTATCCCATCTAGCGCTGCACATTCCTTTGAGTCAGGAGCCTGCATGCAGTTTGGGCAGCAGGGCACCGCCGCCATGGTGCCGCAAGTTAGGGACCTACTATTCAAATTCTACAGAATCGGGTCTGTTACTTGCTGGCGCATCTGGCTGTGCCATACAGAGGTCAGCAGAACGCTGCATAAGTAGCCCCAACCTATCTATCTGCGGGGCTAGTCGGGGACCTCAGTGCTGGTTCCAAACTGCATGCGAATGACACAGGATCGATTGCTGGGATAGGGTCAAACCAACTCCAGGTCCATTACGCACCAGCAGGCGGCACTTAGATATGTCCTGCCAACAAACCCTCAAAGCAGAGAGGGCGCCACAACTTAACATAGAACCACTGTGAGCCATACTCAGTCCTTCTCCTATGCCACCTTATGTCGGTCCTGCAGTCCATACAGCAATTTCCTTCTACTTACATCAATCATCCCACACCCTTTCCCTGGATGCACCCCGCCCTGATTTTAAAGGTACCATGCACATTCGCTTATATAAGCAAGTTCCTGATTGAGATATAAATCGATCCATGCCAGTACTGATGCTATAACGTACAGCCTTGTCTGGCAGAATCCCTGTCCAACCTGCTCGTCCAATGGCTGCCACAAGTTGGCTCAATGCCAAACCAAGGCAGCAACCCGAGCCCTTCAACAAGCTCCTGATCTTACCTGCACTACCATGCATGCAGGGTGCCTACCTAAACAGTGAACATGTGCAGGGACTACGCCAAGCACAGAGTCGCAACATACAGCGGTTGCTCCTGGTTCCAACAAGGGATAGCTGATGCTGGGGCTGACGCGTGAACGACTGCAGCCCTGAGAACTTGGCATGACATCCCCGGGTTTCCAAAACAGCCCAACAAGCCCATGTTGCACAGGTTTCCACAAGACAGCCCAGTTAGTTCAGGAAGATCTTGTGGATCTGCTTCATTTGCACGTTCTTCCGGCATTTAGGGCACTTCTTCTGAACCTTGATGGCACCCACCAGGCATGCGTGGCAAAATACGTGCCTGTGTGAAGCAACAAGCAGCGGAGAAAAGGTCAGGGTCTCTTCCTTAAAACCTGCTGTTATGCAGCCATTCCCAAGTGTGCCTGCAACAGCTCCAGCATCTCAAGGGCGCCTGCCTGCAAGCACTGAATACCTCTACATGGCCCCTGAAAGCACTCATAATAGGGTCGTTTGTTCACGTGCATACTTGAATGGGTACAGGAGACGGTAAGATAAGAGCATCCCAGGTCGAATTGAAATACAGAGCACTGACAAAGCCCCTGATCCCCTGTGCACAAATCAAATCGCACCACAAGACCTCCCCAAAGGGGCCCACCAGCCATACCACAAGTCCATAATGAGCGCTGAGACCTGTGCAGATAGCACTTACCCGCATGGTGTGGTTGCCATCTGCTCAATGGCCTCCAAGCAGATGGGGCACTTGTAAGCTGGCTCTGGTGAGGGAGGCTGCGGAGGGGGAGCAGGCTGTGCCCAGGACAGTGGTGCAACTGCACCCAACAATCCTAATAACCCACCACTGCCACTGGCCTGCTGCTGCTGCTGTGCGCCTTGCCCGCTTCCCCCTGCTGCTGCTGGCTGCCCTGTCCGCTGCCGCTTGCGCCCACTGTTTGGAGGGTTGATTGGCCTCCCTGGCTTGAACCCAACCACTTGGATGTCCTCATCACTGTCGCTGGAGTCCAATAGATCAACCACTTCTGTCTGACGTGCTGCTGCTGGTCTGCTGCTCCCAGCGCCACCGTTTGCTGCTGCTGCCGCTGCTGCACCACCTGCTGACCTGCGTGCCGCTGCTGCAGTTCCGTGGGTGTGGCTACTAGGACCTGCTGCTGGGCCTGGGGATCGAGCCGCAGACTGCAAGCACAGACAGGGCACCTGTTTTTCAGCCAGAGCCTTCAGCAGGTGAGATGCTTCACCTGGTTATCTGCTGACACCCACCTCAATCCAAATAGGCTACAAGTAACAGCAAGTATCTGCTTCAAAGTAGACAGGTAGCAATTGTGCACTCCTAAAATCAGAAATGCGCCAGTGACACGCACACCTCAACAGCAGTCACAACATGCCAGCACTGCAACTTGTGCCCTATCATCAAAATGCCTTTTCTCCGGATGCAATAGACAAAACAAGGCCAACTCACCAGATTTACGCGCACTCTCCGCCGGCTAGATGCACCTCCTCCTCCTCTCTGTCCTACTGGACCTGCATTGCACCCAAGGTTAACCTTGTGCCAGCTGATTGATTACTGCAAGAACACATGGGAGCAAGACAAAAGCAGCTCCATGAACATGGGACGGGCAGGGATGTGAATGAGGAAGGCGATCCTTACCTGCTGCTCTGGGACCTGTGGCTTCACTGTCTGACTTCTGCCCAGCATGGTTTTCCTGCTGCATGCATGTGGGGGTGGAAGCTTAGCCACAAGCCTGTGGAGATTGTTGTATCCAGCCAAGGACTGATGCGTGCTGGTTGCTAGTGCAAGCAGCGCTCTGAATGCAACCGCGAACGCAGCAGAACGACCCACTGCAGTACTCTACTAGGCTCGGAGCAAAGCATGCTGGGGTAGCTACGCGCTAAGGCAATAATCGGTTCCTCCGGCATTAGGTTACCTACCTGCCCTACTTGCTGCCCGCCCAACACAAGAACGTCGCCTTCCCTGCCCGAGTTCATGGAATGTAACCAGGACACTTTACAGGCAATTACAGCCAGGGCGCTGCTCCACAGGAGAGAGGGGCTGTCACTGTACGTAGTCCTGAGAGTACGATTTCGTGCTACCGTGGCAGGCAAGTGCTGGCTAAAACGATAAACCGGTGAACACGGGGTCGCAGCTGACACACAACAACGAGCCAAGGCTGTCTGCTTGTATAGCATGGATCTGTAATAAACACGGTCCTTCGCAGAAACACAACGGTAGATTGACGCGCTTGACGCAGCCGTAAAGCGACCACAGCCCAGCCTCGATTGAATCGAAGACGGAATTGCAAACGACGTTGATTTGAGCTGTGCTCCGAAAACAGAAGACAGCTCGCTTGCAGCACGTCGTGGATCGTGGAAAACGTCCGCAGTTTGCGCATATGGCAGCACGTAGGGAATCCAGGTCAGTTCGAGCGGCAAGGGGCTGAAGGTTACAGGCACGGCTATGTCATTCCTACTTTTGACGGCGATGCCATCTTGTACGCCTCCGTGTCCTGCGGTAGGTTGCCAGTACCCCGTGATTTAGCAAGTTACTCTGAATACCCATCAAACCCTGCCAGGGCCAAGGAACCCTAGATAAACGCAAGACTACAGGTGTACATGAATTATTGCATGGACACCACCACTGCCCCCAGATAATCATGACCAGAAGCACAAATGATGCTCCAATTAATACATGAGACCCCAGAAAACGCCTGGGCACAAAGCAAGAGCAAATCGCCCATGACGGTCAGGCTAGCGAGCACTTGACAAAGTATAGAAAGGCTATAACGAGAAATTCAGGACAATAACATGGTATGGGATCATATACCCTAACTGCGACATTTGCACAACACTACTGTAAAGCATCAACTGACTGCCAATTGGGGCGGAGACGGACCAATGCCCACGCCAATTAGGCTGCAGCTTTCATAACAACCTTGCTCATACACCCATCACCAATCGCGTCATTCCTCAACCACAACTACACATGGCATCGGTACTGTGTGTGAATCTTACATTGGCAAACCCATCGGCACGCGTGCGGTGCCACAGTACTGAAGTCCAGTCAACATACGAGTCATATCATCTGCTCACTGAAATCAACGCAACGCCACCGTGATGAATGTCCTTCGCAATGGTCGCCAACAAGCTCAACCCCCAGCATCCTGCTCAGGTCCACCACGGCATTTATGCAGCGGGGGGCTTGCAAGGCGCGATGTCCCAGATGTCCTTTGAGTACTCCACGATCGTACGGTCGCTGCTGAACTTCCCGCTGGTAGCAGAATAGACGATGGAGCGGCGAGTCCACTCCACAGGGTCCGCGTAAACCTGCACAACACGCAGTACAGCAGCCATATTCAGCATAACGGCACTCGAATACATTCCGTGAAATGCCATAGCCAACGATGTTATAGGGCCCGCACCTCTAGCTGTTATGGAACTGCAAGGTGGAATGAACAAAAAAATGACAAGAACGCATACTGTAATCGAAGCCTGCAGGTGGTCTATGCATGCTTAATGCAGCAGCAGAACCAACCCTAGTGGGAGCGCTACCAACTTCCAAAATTCTCAGTACGCCACACGTGCGAACATGCCTTCCTCTCGGTACTAGCCCAGTGCTTCCCCACCAAGTCCTTAGGGTAATCCCCCTGCTTGGAATCAAGCTTCCCCAAGATTAGGGTACTATTGTAAAGTAACTCACACCCCATCTTACCCCTCCTCCTTATACAGCCATCCTAGGAGCAAGAAATGCACGCCACACTTAACAGACCCCGCCCACAATGCCTGATTACTTGCGTGTCTACATCCTCTCATCCTCAAACCCCCACGCTCTACATGTTCTGACCAGACAGACTTGGTGCGTTAGGCCCTCTGCCCTTTCGTCTCACCTTGTCAACTTCCGCCTGAGCCTCCAGGTATGATGCAAAGTCATTGGCCACCAGGAACCAGTCGTTGCCCACCTTCATGTTGCTGATGCTGTCCACAAGGGGCTTGAAGTACTCCTTGTCACCAAACATGCCACCCTCAATGTCAGCCATAATCTCATCAAACCTGGAGGGACAGGGGAAAAAAGGCAAGCTTGAGCCCTACACATCCTTCAGGAGACATTGAGGATTGGAGCCCTTTGCCGGTCAAATACTACATATGCACTACCCACCGTTGCACTATGGAGCGCCTTACGGAAGCAAGGCCCTCTGGGTCAAATGCATACTTATCCTACTGGCACAACTATGCCAAGCATCTGCAATCATAATCGCGATAACGCTGGCTCTCGCAGAAATGTTGTTTCCCGTGCTTAGAAGTGCTGAGTGTACTAAGGCGTCACCCAGCGGAACATTTAAACTGCATAGCCAGGACAACACCACTCACCTGGGATCAGTCTTCAGGTTCTTCCTCTCCTTCCTCAGTTGCGGCACCTCCTCCGCATCCACGCCAAACACAAACATGTTCTCCTTGCCGCTCTCCTCTGCAATCTCCACATTGGCGCCATCCATGGTGCCAATGATGAGGCAGCCATTCATCTGGAACTTCATGTTACTGGTGCCAGATGCCTCAGTACCCGCAGTGGAGATGTGCTGGGACAGCTCAGAGGCTGCAGCAAGGAAACAAGCAGCAGTACAGGAATTAGCCAAACTAATAAAAGGTACCATGTAACCTTGCTACAGTCAAGGCTGGAACAAAACTACATCCACTCCATCACTGGAGTGACCACTCCATATCACTTTAATACTGACACATAGTACTGTACGATAGCTAATCACACTGCAGCTGCGATTGATTTGTGCTAGCGCACCCCAGTTGGTAACACAATTCAAATGCCGACATCTTGCTTGGGAGTTTCCAGAAGTCCATTGATTGCGTTCTGTAGAGCATGGCGCAGCATTTCAATCCCTCCTAAGTGGCTCATGCACTTTGTACGACCGCAGCTACATCGATATCGTCCCATTGCAGCCCTATACCATTACACAAACAACCTTGCATTCTACCAGTTAGAGAAGGCTTCCAAAGCAGCAACGCACACACATACATTCCCCTTGACAGGGGATCCAGAGCTGCTATAGTATGAAGCACCTGCTTGTTTGATATATCCAACATGAAGGATAGATGAATATACCTGCTTGACACATTCAAACCCCACATTCAAATTGACCCTACCTGGGATGATGGTCTCAGCCACAGACACATTGTAGTCGGGCAAGAAGTACAGAGTGAGCAGGTCCTTGGTATCAGGGTCCACATTGATCTTCTCCCCGACCTTGCAGGCCAAGTGGATGATGCGCTTGGCCATGTCATAGGCTACAATACAAGGAACACATGTGATAAACAGCATCAGAGGTGGTCAACCATGTTTCAATGTAGAAATGCAACCGCCACAGGTTCAAAACTAGCTTAGCAAACACTTTGACAATGTTTCGTGTTTCGCGCCCAATAGGCCAATTTCCCTCCATTGTCTGGCCGAGTGCTGATACATCAAGAAAAGCAGGCACAGCAGCAGGAGATGACCTCAATGCAGACATCTCCTCCATGCCCCTTAGCCAATCAGCTTATGTCACCAAGACCTACAGCCCATCGTCATTGGCCCTCGTGCTCATCTACTTTACCAGCTGCCTTAAAGGCTTTATCACCAAAATGTGGAGCATGACATGGTTCAAGCCCCACCTGAAGCCGCCTTGCCACCAATGACGCAGACACGGGGCACCACCTTCTTGCGCTCAGCAGGTGACATCTTCTTCAGCTGCTTGTAGCGCCAGATGATGGACAGCACATTCATGTACTGCCGCTTGTACTCGTGGATGCGCTTCACCTGAGGCAGCAAAAGCGGGCATTGCTATCAGGCTTACGCCGAGATCAGGAGGGGTAACAATGTTTGTGGCACATGCCACATACAGACGCACCAGAGACACACCTGCCAAGCGACCGCAAGCCCAACATTCATGGTACTGGTAAAGCTTTACATGCTTCTAAACAATCCACAAAACATTCCATTGGCAGACACTGATAGCTCCCAAGATGGTGCGAAGCAAGAACATTCCAAGCCGACGATATCGACAACCGTGAGTTATACATGTCCACGACCTCGCCCTGCAAACCCCTATGTTTCTCCAGCTCCACCTGCTGTACCCTGTTTCCGGCCAAGTTCCCCTGCTGCACAATGGTCCCCTGATATTCCCTCCCTTCCCTCTAAAACCCCATGTTGTACCCTGCTCCATCCCATTAGTTTCCTCTGCTATATACTGCCTCCCTGCTGCTCTGCGTTCCATTCAAACACTTATTATACTCTGCTGCCCACTGCTGTAATCTGTCCCGTCAGCAAAGTTCTGCAGCCTGCCAATGTTAACCTTCCAACACCCCGCAAGCCCCAGCCCAATCGCTGACCTGGATGTCGAACAGTGCTGCCTGGTTGACGTCCTGTCCGTATGTGTCCTTGATGAGTGCTGCCAGCTTTGCCTTGGCCAGCGCCTTCACCTTGCGCCACTCCTCCTGGAACTTGGGATCACTGGCATACTTCTCCAGCTTCTTCAGCTCTGTGGTCTCCTTGATCCACCTAAAGAGTGGGATAGGGACGCAAGCGGAAGGGGGGGATTTAGCGTTTTAGCCAATGTGGGGCACGAGGACATACATGACAATAGACTCTTGACACTACTGCTTGCTGAGGATGAACCGCCCTCCAATTCTGGTACATGTCCCCCAAAGAAGCGAAGCCCAGCAATAGGTTTCGTTGCCACTCTATTCCAACTCTGCAACCGCAGAAGAATACAACAGCAGCCAACTTATCAATGCATGCACTGCACCGTTCTAATTGGAAGCACTTGTCGAGTCTCCCTAGTACATCAGGCAAAGCTTGTGTACTCCTTGCACCTACACCATTGCACGGTCCTTAGTCTGCAAGCCTTTTTGGTACATATCTCTGGCAGCCATTACTTCCCCCCTTCCATCCGAACGGGGGAACAGGGATGTGTTTTTCATCCAAAAAAACATACAACTTCCTCCCCTGCACTGCCCCTGCAACCTATTGCTCCACTTACTTGTCAGAGCCCAGGGTCTTGGTGATGAGGGCACTGAGGGGTGGGTTGCAGAAGGCCAACCAGCGCCTGGGGGTCACACCGTTGGTCTTATTCTGGAACTTCTCAGGGAACAGCTTGTAGAAGTCGTTGAAGATGTCATCCTTCACGATCTCAGTGTGGATGGCGGCCACACCGTTTACAGCATTGCTGCTCACCACTGCCAGGTAGGCCATGTTGATCAGCCTGAACACAGAGAGGTTGAGAGAGCATCAAGATTAGGAAGCGCCCACACCATAGCTATGCTGCGTGTAAATTGCAGACATGGAGGGCGAGACATTGGGCTCTGGCACTACATGGAGGTGATGATATAGCAGAATATACCAATATAGCAGAACATCACGTTGTAACATGCTCAGCAGACAGGTCATATCGCATCAGCACACGGAAAGAAAAGGTCACCGCAAGCATCAGTGTCGCCAGCTCACACATGAATCCCAACCTTCCCACAGACCTCCAACCTCCCCCATCGAACACACATGCTCATCACAGTTGACCCAAACCCCCCATCACAACCCAGCTCACATCTCTCCCTTGGTCCATGGGTTCTCCTGGATGATGCTCATGCTGTCCACCAGCTCTGCGCGCTCCTTGGCTGCAAGGTTGCTGTACTTGTCCTCCAGGAACTTGGTCCAACCAGAGTTAATGATCTCAATGATCTCCATATGGCGGGGGAGCATCTTGGCCATCACACGCACGGGCCACTTCTCAAGCGCCTCAGGCATCACAGTGTGGTTGGTGTAATTCACACACTGCATAGATAAGAGCAACGATACATCAGCATGTGTGTGACCTTCTACCAGACTATCGAGTTGTGCCTAGTTAGTTATAAACAGCAGTTGAGAACAAAAGACAGCGCCAGCTACTACAGTTGAATGCTGTCCAGATCACCCTGTACTGCACACATATAAACTGGACTTTACCCACTGCACACCCGGAAAGCTGTGTTGTGAGGTATCTCAGATAACCTAGAGTTTGGATGGGATGCTGCTACTGCAGCTGAGGGCTTCCAGCAGCCAACATGACCTGCACTACGCATGAATCATGCCTTGTCACCAACGACCACTGCAACAGAAAAAAACAGTTTAATTCAAGTTCATTTGCCAGCTGAAAATCAAACAATGGGGGCGATGTTCAGTTTAACTCCCATGTCCCCTCACACATTGTTCTGCAGTCACAACCTGAGAGCTTCCCAGTATGCCGTGAACCAAGTGGGATGCTGTGAACCCTACAATAGACATGTCCTACTCCTTTTGCCTGCCATTCTATCATGAAGCAACCAAGCACATGCCAACTCTGGCCTCGCTGGTGCCTGTAGTTTTATGGTTGGCCGTTGTCCTTGCATGCTCGTTGCTATTCAACCCCGAGCCAGCAAGCAGCCAGCAACTTGCCACCATCCTAGACACTCACCCTGGTGGTGACGCTCCATGCGGTCTCCCAGTCCACTCCCTCAATATCCACCAGCAGCCTCATGAGCTCAGCCACAGCAATGGTGGGGTGGGTGTCATTCAGCTGGAAGGTGGCCTTCTCAGGGAACTTGGACCAGTTGGTGCCATGAACCTCCTTGAAGCGGGCCATCACATCCTGGGTGAAACAAGCAACAGGGACAAGATCCCCAGATGTCAAACCCTGGCCGACTGGAAGGCGTCAAAGTTGGTGGGCTATGAGAAGAATGGTGTCACTTACGCATGAACGAAGCACATATG
The DNA here is from genome assembly GCA_963556185.1 of Pseudopediastrum boryanum. Taxonomy (NCBI): domain Eukaryota; kingdom Viridiplantae; phylum Chlorophyta; class Chlorophyceae; order Sphaeropleales; family Hydrodictyaceae; genus Pseudopediastrum; species Pseudopediastrum boryanum. Next base: position 6,931,656 of record OY744495.1, read on the forward strand.
GGGCCAAGACGCTTGCCCCAAAGGCACAAGAACGGATGCCTTGTAATACAACATAGAGCCCTCCATTGAGTCTGTGAGAGTGTCATACCCGTTGCATTGCGGTCCACAGTACTGCTACACCTCAGCTTCATAAAGACAGCTGCTTCAACACAGTCCCCATATTACAGCCAAGCAATCCTACGCAATAGACCAGTGGATATCCGTCTTTCCCAAAAGAGGCCGTTTCTGCTAACCTGGAGAGATGCGCTGACAAAGAAGTACTGCTGCTTAAGGCGCAGCTCCTTTCCCTCAGGGGTGGAGTCATTGGGGTACAGCACAGCGCTGATGGCAGCAGCCTTGTTGGCATCAGCCGTAGCCTTCTCATACTCGCCAGCATTGAACGCATCCAGGTCAAACTCAGTCAAAGGCAGGGCGTCCCACAGGCGCAGGTTGGTAGTGGTGGTGGTGTCATAGCCAGGGATCGGGTTGTCATAGGCCTGGGCAACCACCTGGGGAGGATGTGCAAAAGGTCATTCACATTCAGCATTTCTCTTCAGATTTTTAGTGATTGTCAAAACATGAAATCTGGCATACGCAAGAAGCAGCAGTACTGGGCAGACCGCTCACTATCTCCAAATACAGCTGGCAAATAGCCAACGATCCTTCAAGGTGAGGCATGAAAACAGCAAGGTACACAATTTCAAACAGTGCAGACAGATGCAACATTGAGAGCTGCTGCAGTACTCTGTCAGGTGTATGCAACTATTATCTGTCTCTCTTACAGGGCTCCTCATGGACACACAATCACAGTCAAGCAGCTCTGCATGGACCGACACATAGGAACATTTCGCCCTGCCCCTTGTCAGAAGTTGGACCCCACTCGATTCACCTGCTCAGCTGGCATCCATGTGGTCTTGCCATTAGCAGTGTCTGTCTTGCCCCCAAAGCCCACTTTGAAGGTGATGTCCTTGCGGGGGATCTCCCAGGGGTTGCCCTCAGTCAACCAGATGTCAGGGACCTCAGCCTGGTAGCTGTTCTTGATGATCTGCTTGAACATACCATACCTGACAGCAGCAATGGTGGCGCAGGAGGGGATGAGGGGCAAAGGGCAACGCGCTAAAGGTCAAAGGTACCATTGCAAAGGAGCAACTGATCCACAGCAGCACCCCTGCAGCATTATCAGACCCAGGCTTGCCCGCTAACAGTATTCCGTTGATCTGGTTGAACCCATTGACATGCAGAAACATGACAAGACAGGGAGAAAGACTTCAGAAGGCAGGACTGAAGACAGCTGTAGCGACCTGAGTGAGTAACAAGGGATAGAGGAGAGGCACGTGGCAAGGGCAGCAGACAGAAGCTACAGGTGTGCTGCAGCCTTCGGTGCTGCAAGAGGCAGTGCCATCACATGAATGCAGATCCACATGCAGATCATATCTACCACTTTATGGCTCTCAGCATGAAGCTGCTTTCACACCCATGTTTTGACATAAATGGGGTTTGCGATGTGTCATAGCAAACGCGTTGCATGCTAGCAGAATGCTCAGGGCCACCAACATATCGAATGTGAGCAAGTCCGCAAGCACCAAATCAGCTTCACGCCATGCAAAATGAGGTGTACATGGAAGCTGCGCTGGCAGCCCCCTCCCTTCGGCCAGATGCTACGCCATGGAAGAAGTCTCTGCACAGTCAGTTCAAAGGACCTCAGGAGAATTGAAGCACGGCAATCTAGCTACACCCACCTGTACCGGATGCCATAACCCCAACCAGGGAGGTCCAGGGTGGCAATAGAGTCCAGGAAGCATGCTGCCAAGCGGCCAAGACCACCATTGCCCAGTGCAGCATTGTGCTCCTGGTCTGCCACCTCCTCCAGCAGGTAGCCCAGCTGCTTCACAGCATTGCCATACTCCCCACCCAAGCCAAGGTTGTAGATGGTGTTCAAGAGGGAGCGGCCCATCAGGAACTCGGCAGACAGGTAGTAGACAAACTTGGGGTCAGTTTTCCTGCAGAGAAATTACAGGTGGGGCGAGGTGGTTAGCTGAAGGTGGAACTACCCTGAGGCATTAGCATGCTTGAGGATGATCTTATGAGAGCATACAGGACCCTGCATGCTGCAGATAGGTCGGCAGAGAGCTTTGGAGAAATGTGCATTGGTGTTAGCATAAGAGAATTAGCTAGCAGTGCATAGCCAGTTTGCTGTCTGAAACAGCAGCTCCTACCCAAGAGCTACAGCCTGACATCACATCATACAAAAGCACCATTTCCGCTCGCTGAAGCCACTCTAGGACCCCAACCATTCACATAAGGCTCACAGCTGCTGCGCAGCAGCGCCACATAGTCACAGGGCACCGCAGTACGGACCCAGCCAAAGCTGATCGACTGGGTTTCAGTCCAACAACTCGCCTAAGGGCGGGGAAGCAAGTCCAAGCACATGTTAGAGCACTACGGAGACTCCTTACTGAGGCAAGCTGGCCCTGCACTTACTTCCAGTACTCGTGGGTGTTCTCAAAAGAGTCGATCAAGTGTTCGCGAGCGCTCCATGCTGTCCCGTGGTACACGTCCTTTGCTGAGAGCTGATCCACAACCCCAAACTGATAGCGAAGCTTGTCTACAACCTCCTTCTTGATCTCAGCTGCTCCAGAGGGGGCCATGGTGGTCCTCTCGGCTTCTGCCACAGCAGATACCCGTAAGCCCTGGCGGGAGCGGGGGTGGCCACATGGAACAGCCACAGGCCGCGTTGAACGCCCTGACAAGCTGCTCTTCGCGGAGTGCACCGCAGGGCGGCTATACAGCTGCATAACGGAGATTGGGGGTTTGCTGAGGCAGAGCTGTCGACAACAAGGCGCCCGCTGCAAAAGCCCTGTTATGTAGGACAACAGCTACACGCAACTCCGCCTAAGAAGGGCCCTGCGCAGTTTCGGACAGGTTTATTATGCTCCGAGTAATGACAGGCGTTACCACGCTGGACTTCAGTCCAAGGAATGAAGGCAAAGCGCAAGTTGGGGTTGGTTACTACCGCAACTCTGAAGTCGGTGGGGTGCTACTGCGGTGAGTATGCTTCTGGAAGGCGCCAATGGTATAAACAGTGGACAAACTAGCACATTTCCTGGTTCCTTATGTAAAGAGGCATTCCGTGGAGTTGCTGGCCAGATCAAACCTCACATTCGAGAACCACATGCTGCAGCCACATCGCTGCTCTGCGCTCAAAGCCTCACTGCACGGCAACTTGCGCGGTGCCTTGCTATCTTGATTTCTGTAATGTCCTCTAACACTGCCATCCGGATACCGCTGAGGATGCAAGCAGCATGCTGGCGTGGGTTGCCATTCGACCTGCACACCTGTCCTCGTCGAAGAGTTCCGCAAGAGTGGGGACGGGTAGACTATGCGCTTAATGCATGAGCGGCGCCCTTCGTCGTACCTGCTATAGCACAGCCGTTGACTGCTCAGGGGGCTGTCGTTTCCACCATACCAGGTCAACTGGTCCCCCCATGGGACTCGGAAATCATTTTGCTGACTGTGCGATCAGGAGAGTCTGAGCTGGGCACCCAGTCGCTACAACGGCTGGTAATTACTTAGCTACGACCGCAGGGACAACGCAGGAAGAGAATGCCATCTCTACTGGACTCTTGGACTTCACTTACATCCGCCAGTACAATTTAATTGCAACACCTGACGCTTTACCATTGCTTATCATCCATACACACTACCACGTCATTTGACCTACGATGGCACGTTTAACCAGCTGCTTTCAAGCCTCTACGCAACCGCGTCACTCAGCACCTATCCTTCACACGATGCGATCCGGCTCGATAGCACATCCACCCGTTCACATTTTCTTCTTGTGCCCATCCCAAATCCTCTGCGGCGTCTCTGAGTTCAGCTTACATGTTGTTGTTACAAGCTCAGGCTTACACGGAATTACGAACACCACAGCAAGGACACACCCCAAGACGAGATGACATGGCATACACTCTCCTCAATCTTCCTAAACACAGCCATCCTATGCAAGCATGCAGACGTCCAGGCATGATAACACAAAGAGCATGGCAGGACCTGCAGCAAAGCTACTCCATCAGCACAGCTGGTGCCTGGCACTGCCCAGCACTTGACCGGGACAGCCCAGCAGACCCACCAGCATGAGCTCAGCCCAGGCCTTCAACCTACACTGGCTCTGGGCTGGCTTGTGCCATACTTTACCTGGCTCACAGCCAGGGCCTGGTGTTACCTAGCCAAGTAGCAAACAGTACAATGGTGAGACTGTACTGCTGCATACCCACTACAGTAACCCAGGGTCTCCCACTGGCACAGGATCAAGGCCAACATGGGCACAAGAAACCTGCTGTGCTTTGATCAGCAGCCTCTCTTCATAACTTCAGGTCTTGTGGATGCTAGTTGCCTGTTGAACATACTGGTGCTGTTGCCATGGCCTGTGCCTACCATCCTCCTCTTCTTGGTAGCTTGCTTATGCCACCAGAGCAGAGGCGGTGGAGGACTCATACTTCCAGGTGGGCGGCAGCTTGCGGGCCTTCTGCAGTACACAAGGGATAACAGCACGGGAGTAAGTGATGCTGTCCATTCAGCAACAGATAACAGACAACTGCCTTATCCCAAAGTAAGCACCCCAAATACAATTCGTTGTGTCATAGGCATGCAGCAACAGGCATGCAGCAACGAACATGACCAGCAATAGGCATGCCAGTAAAAGTCCCGGCCCAATGTAATATACATTCTTCCAGTCAGTAATAATCACTGCATAGCCCTCGGACAATCCAGCACCCGCCACACAAGTCAAAGTAGGCTCTCCAACTATGTCAAAGTAGGCTGTTACTGTATTGAGGAACAACAAACCAAAGACATCCAGAGACCTCACAATTTACAGATTACAAGTTGGCCCCACACCGGGGGCGCCCGTAACGAAGCCAAACTAGGCTCCATGGGCATCTAATGTACAATGCCAGGAGTACTTATGTTGTGTAGGTCCTGTGCTGTGTAAATATTGCAGGCCTTCTCGACATGCCAACAGACATCGCCAACTCCGACGGCTGTGTCCTAACCGTGAGCTGCATCACTGACAACAAAAGTTCACTCATAGCATATTTGAACCACGCTGCTGCTGCTCTGGCCCATGACCCTGATTGTGAGAGCATCACTGCTGCCCTAGGCCCCATGGACCCGTCAAAAACCCTTTGACGAACCTTGTAGTAGCGAGCCAGCCTGTGGATCCTGCTCTCGATCAAAATCAGGCGGAACTTGCCATCCTTGTCCTTCCGGTTCCTCTCCAAGTGCTTGCGCATGGAGACAGCCTTCTTGATCAGGTAGTACAAGTCCTCAGGGATCTCAGGGCCTAGGCCTGAACCCTTCAGGATACGCAGGATCTTGCTGCCGGTGATAGAGGCAACCTGGGGGATGCCGTGGCTATCACGCAGCAGGACACCGATGGCTGATGGGGTCAGACCCTTCCTGGCCAGCTTGCAGATGTGGTCGGTCACCTGAAACAGCGAACCCGAGGAGCCCTCAGTAGCTGCGTGTCTTAGATGTACAGAGCCGTCTGACTAAAGCTAGCTGAGATAACGCCATGCGTGTCCTCCTGATGCAAAGAGGAAACACGCGGGAGGCTGCCTGCACATCCAGCCGTTCTCCTCGTGCATGTAGTACCAAAATCCTCATTAGGTACACACCTCAGTTGATGTAGTCTTGCACCAGCTAGGAGGTGTCCTCTTGTAGGGCAGGGCGGAAGAGGACATACCCTTGCCCTTGCTGTGCATGCGACCCATGGTGGCTGCTTCTCTAAAACCGCCAGGTAGCTGGCAAATGCGGCAAACTGCCAAGAACACAGAAAGAGAGTTGAGCTGTGTGCGCTGCAAACCCATGTACCTCCCCAGGGGGTGCAAGGGCAGAGAGGCCGCCTTCGAGACTCGCCTGCTACATGGCTGTAGCTGTACCGCTCCAATGCCAGGGTACAAGGGTTTGGACAGAAAGGGGGTCTGATGTCATTCAGCGCCTGGTCTACACTTTCTTGCAACACAGGAGCATAATCAGACTCCCCGCTGTGTCAGTGGGTAACGCGCTCATCGGCGAAAGGCACACGCACCTCCGCATCGCATCACCGCGACCGTTTGCCGACACTTGATCCTGACTGCAGCACGCACAATAGCAAAATACAGCCATGTCTGCATCAACTCCCAGTCTACAAGGCCTGCAGCAGGTGCCTATGAGAATCTTGTCATATGCCAAGCTACTGGCGAGCAATACCTACTTCTCCATTCCCTCTCCTCCTGCCGCTTACCGATCTATAACGGCATATGCAGGCTGTAGAGGGAGCAATGGAGGGCTTACAACGAACACACTTGAAGGCTCTTCAGAAAGAGTCCTTTCTATGCTCAGCACGCTGTTGTGATAGCATAGATGACCTGCAGCAGCTACAGCACTGGTAGGTCAGCCCTGAGATCTTGTGATCTACCCCTCGATGCCAGCCTCTGCATACAAAGGTGACCAGCATTATCATCTCAACTTCGACCCGATCTCCATATGTATGTGGCTACTAAAGATGCTATGAACGACATGCTCGGACAGCTGCGGTTTGGCCTGAGTCTTGGGCCAAAGGCATGCATTTGCCCGATAGAAGGCTAGAATGGTTTGATCCCTGCCATGGGCATTGATGTGGTGACATTGTTTTGCTCGTTGTCTGCAGTGTAGACAACTGCGGGCAGCGGGTACATGCAGCACAGCAAATGCTATATGGCGGCCTACAAGACTTTCAGGTGAGCAGCTCCCCAACCCCATGGCAACTGAAAGATGCTGATTTGAGATACCCAAGGTTTAGAATGCCTTTGGTAACACATAGGAGCCAATGGCCCAGACATTCAGCAGACTGGCTTGTAGCTGCCACCTGCTCCTGGTCCCCTCTGCAATGGTCCCAGTTGCAGCAGGGTTAAGATATTGCTCTGGCCTTGGGCATGGGGAATGCAACCAAACATGCTGCAGTGTAGACTGCATTGAGTAAGGCCATATTTATTTCAGCCAAAATCGGGCTTTAGTGCAAGTCCGCTGCATGCAGGGGCCTATCCTTAGTCATTGCTAGACTTCAGAAAGCTACCTGGTAGGAAGGCCCATGCTATCCTCACGCTGGCCCAGCTATCAGAGGTGCTCACAGTCCTTGAGTCGTACCACGATCAGGCCAGGAGCGATGACAGCCTGCGTGGCAGATGGCTGGCTGGCTTCGTAAGCTCAGGTCTTGCAGCAATCCTGCAAAGCAACCGCCGCCACAATACCCCCATTTGTTTATGGTCTTTGCCTTTGTCGCTGTCAGCGTGCACATGTCTTGAACCGCTGCTCTGTCTTTGTGCTCATGTTCCTGGACGTTTACCATCTGCAGCAACGGATGCAAAGGTGTATGATGAGATGCCAAGATGCTGCCCAGGTAGGCGGGGATGGGGATGGATGGGGTCGGGGTGGAGGGAGGGAGGAAGGGGGGAGCCCCCCCCCCCCCCCCCCATGCTGCCCAAAGAGGGAGGGGGGGGTGGACGGGGTTGGGAAGGTGGGGGGGAGGGAGGGGGGAGCCGGGTAGCCCACCGCCCTGATGCTGCCCAGATCGGGGCTGGAATGACAACAGCTCTCTAGAATAAGTCAAGAGTACGAAGTTATGTTAGCATGTCTGGCCTCAGCGCCACAAGGTTGGATATGGCAGCATACAGGCTCCAGGCACTGCGGCTGCGGTTGAACGAGCTGCCTGCAGTACTGTCTAGAACCCACATGGCTTCTGCTTACATTTGCTATAGTTAGGGAGGCTTCACATATTGAAGGCGTGGATTCTTAAGACAGGTATAGTTCAATGAGCAAGTTGGCACAGGGCCTTGACCAGCTGCAGCAAATGGAGTGCTTGGATTTGATCTCTAGTTGAATAGGTGCTGCTCTTTCGTAGATGTGCCACTCCTTGCACCTCTTAGGCCAGAGCTGTACGGATATCTGCATTGTGGGAGCCAGACGCCTTGCTTTGAACCCAGCTCCAGTTGCCAGGGTTTATAGTAATTCCTCATAAAAACACTTCCATAGCAAGTAGGAGGCACCTCGCCGCGGGTGCGGCAATGATGTATGCACATGTCAAATAGGTTGGAGGAACCCAGTTACTAGTACCACCTGGCCTGTTGATGAGAACGCTCCCCCTGTTGTGATTGTCTCTTGCAGGAAGCTTTGCCGGTAGACCCTACTCAAAAAGATGCAAACAAAGCAGAGGTGAGAGTGGAGCCTGGAACCCAGGTGTTAGTTTTGCTTACTGGAAGGGGCAGCGTTATAGGGTATGTGAGCTATCTTACGGCCTGGCCAGAGATGAGTAGATCTGGGAGTGAATGTTGTGTAGTCCTAAGCAGCTGCTTGGCTGGGATTGGAGTAGTTTTGGGGGGTTTTGGATATTGTGCTTGCCTGTGAAGCTGCCATGCCTTGTGAGGTCATCTGGGGTACATGCTCACGCTCTTGGTATCTAACATGCATGTTGAATAAAGAGATCTCTTGATTTCAACAGCGCTCTGTCTCGCTATCTTTCATTCTCAACCCACGCAACAAGTGGTTGGAGTCATGGTCGGGGGTGCTGCACGGCCTGGAGGGCTGTGCAGTGGTCTCTCTTAACATGAGTGTTGAAGAGATGAGATTATTATGTATGCTAAGGTGAAGTGCTCATCGTGTGCTGGTAGTGCTTTGGTTGATGTCACAAAAAGCAGGAGTGGGACTTATGTGGTGCTGTGTGTATGCCTTGGTCTGATATGTTGTAAGGATCGAGCCATCCTGAGACAGGCTGCAAGGTACAAAAGCTGAAGAAGGAAGCTGACGGTGACAGCATGTTCTGGTGAAATGTTGCAGGTCTATAGACCGTGATTTGGATCTTGTACTTGTAGGGATTTCACGGCGGCTTGCCACTGCCATACTGCCCAGAGAAGGGTTTTCCTACTATGGAATTTTCTGCGGGGATCTAGTTATACAGCACCGATGGCTTCAGCGTTGACAGGGGCTCTGCACTGTGCTTGAGCCTATGGATCTGGATTACTCACTGCACACATGCTCCCCTTCCTTTGTTTGTTTCTTGTACAGGAGGGGCTGATGAAGTGTGTAGACCAGTGTGGGAAGGAGTATGCTGCCAAGGTCCCGAAGCTAAAAGCAGACATGGAGGCGGGAATGAAGAAGTTAGCAAAACAGTAGGCCAGCAGGGGCTTCCAACGTCTCTGCATTATTGGCCTAGAGGTATGTGAACCTTGTAAGCTTGAGAAATGGTCAGCAGATGTGTGATAGACATCTGCTACTCTGTCAGTGGGAGAAGGTACCAGTGCAACTACCACTTGGAGAAGCTGGACTGATAGTCATCTTATAGGGAGTTAAAGGAGCAGACGGACAAGTGGCTGCATGGCTGCTAAACAACAACAACAACAACAGCAACAAACATTTAAGGTGTGGCAACCGCAAAGGGCTGCTAGGTCGAAACGACCAAACAAAGGGCAGAATATGCAGCTTGTGTTGGGTCGTTTTGACCTAGCAGCCCTTTGCGGTTGCCACACCTTAAAGGTTTGTTTGTTTGTAATGCTGGCTGTGGGGTAATGCTTGTGGGGTGTAATGCACATCAGGGCATGAAGCGGACAGGGGCAGCGTTTACCGATAAAGATAAGAGGGGTTTGGGGGGGGTGGGGATTGACTTTCAACTGTTCTCGTAAATGTTTAGTGGTGTGTTTTGCGACAAACTGTGCACTGTATGTCAATGTCCTGAGGGTTTCGCTAGCTTGGTCTGCAGACACTGGGCTTGCTGGTCAGCCTCCATCCAATGGCGCACTGTGAACGCTGGCTTTGTAATTGCTACTGCTAGCTTTGAGCTTCCTTGAATGGCCTTCACTTTGTGTGTGAATAGTGCAAGCTCCGCGTGAGCCCCGCTGGTTCTATTGGGGCTCCATCCAGCATACCCGAATTGTCATGCTACGCAGTAGGCATACTCGGTTCCGATGCATGAGCCTCATGCATCGGAACCGAGCTGTGACGCTCACCGTGACGGTGAGCGTCACAGCTGCTACTGCACGCCATGGCTCCGAACCGCTTTGGGAACATCGGATGCGAAGGAACAAGGACCGCTGCACGATTTGGAGCAGAGCAGTAAACCCCTATATATAATCTTTCATCATCAGCGAGATTTCGTCGCTCTGCAAGTAATGGCAGGCTGATGGCCATTGACCGTATAGCGATGCCCACCATGAACCGCTCACACATCCAAAATATGCACACATCTTCTATGCCTCATGATGACCTGAGCTACTCTATATGCAGCATGATGACCAAGCTGATGAGCCATGCATACACAGAAGGCTGCCAGGGGCAGTTGAATTCTGTGCTGTGATAGATAATATGTAATATACACGACATGCTGCCAAGCCGCTTGGCACGCACTGACAACCACGATTACATCATGGCCCCTCAAAGGGGGCGCCCGTACCACTACTAACTACCCATCACACCATACAGCCCTCAAAAGACCAACTGGAAGCACTGCAGCAGCTCATGGTGCTGTTTACCAATTACCAATTACCAATTACCAAATGGCCCTGTCAAAGCAGGGCGCCGGTGGGGGCAGCGCCACCCACAAGGAGCCAACTTAGGCTCCAACGGCATACTCAAGTTCCTATCCAAGCTGAAACAATGGCTGCCACCAGCCCCCCCTAAATCCCTTGCTAGCCAATGTATGTTTAAACTGACTAAAGAGTGATGCATGGAAGCCAACCAGGCACATGATACAATCAGCCATACCGGTATTACGTGTTCACCATACTCAATGGCTGACTTTCACAGCATCAGGAACAGCAGTGCTGCCCTCAAACTGGCAACACCAGTCCAACCCACAGAGACTCAAGCCCGATGGTCCAAGTCCACAAGACAGCAAAGGAAGATGTCAGGACATATATAGCTCCTCTATGCACCCGCCTCAGAAATGACCATGTATGTTGGTTCCCACTACCAGTAGTCCATCAGCCTGTGCAAGATACACCACTACACAACCAATGGCGCACTGAAGCCCATATACCACTTGCTTTCGGCTTTAAAGGCCAAGACAGCATCCCATTGTGTTCTTTCGTGAATACGAACAAAGTGGTAACCACTGCAGGCTTGCATCTCACAACCACTTCCGTCCTCCAACTACGAGCTCTGCCCTCGCCATTATGCTCCTCCTCCTCATGTATTCAATAACCTCCCCCTACTCCTCTTTAAATTGCTGATCTCGGCACATACCCTCTGCCTCAACCCCCCGCCAGCACCACCTCCTCAGCACTTCACAAATGCAGATGCCACAACCAGTAGCAGCAGAAGCAGTAGTACTGTTAACACCAGCAGCAGCAGCAGGACCAATGTCACCACAACTAGCAGCAGCAATAGTACTGCTGCAACGACCAGCACCAGCAGCAGCAGCACTGCTACCACAACCAGCAGAAGCACTCTGATACTGAGCTGCTGATGCCCCATCCCAACAGCAACAGGCCCTATCATGACAAGCAGAGTTTTTCCATGCACATGCACCTGACATCCCTCTGTCAGCCAGCAATGCATACAACCAACCAGGCATGTGCAACATAAGCTGTGCCACGCAGCACATGTGGAAGATCTGGCAAACATGAACAGATCTTACACCCATCTTCGCATCCAACAGCCCTTCCATCAAGCCATGAGCTCTGCTTCACTTATTACAATGCTGTACCTCCCCCTCTGCAACTACATCAGTGAGCTTCCCCTCCTCCCCCTCTGAACCTGAATCAGTTACCCACTCCTCCTCCTCCTCTTCTGGATCACTAGTATCCTCTCCTAGATCTGCCCTCCTCCTCACCCCCCCTGCCAGCACCACCACCTTCACATTGCTGGTGCCAATGAACACATCAGCTGTGGGCTGGATGTGTGGCAGCTCTAGAAACTCCTCCTGCACCTCACTGCACTTTTCTACATACAACTCCCTCAACCCTCCCACCAGCTGCCCAACAGGCTGCAAGCTAGTCACCCCACACTCTTGGATACATAGCTTCTGCAGATAAGTAAGACCCTCAATTCCAAGAAGCTGCCTCAACTGCCCACAGGACCTTAATTCCAAGCTGTGCAAACACGTGCATAGCTTGCCCTCCAAGTCTGTCAAGGTAGTAAATGTCCCACCAATGCAGAGACTGCCCAAGCTGCCCAAAGCAGCTAACCCATGCAAAGAAGAAACACCCGATCTATCCACGGAGAGGCTCTGCAGCCCCTGCAAGTGCTCAATACCAGCCAGGCTTACAAGGCGTCGAGCACTATTAATGGTCAAGGATGTCAGCCCTGCGCTCACCCCCTCCAAGCTCTTCAGCATGGGACCATCCAGGCTGAGCGCTTACAATCTGCATAGCTCACCCAAGCCATGGAGAGAGGTTGCATGGCAGGCCTCACCAAACAGTAGCAGCTCCTTCAGCTGCTGAATTGTGCTGAGGGGCTGCAAGCTGCTAAAAGCGAAAGGGGTTAACAATCCACCCTGCAGTGCTGGTGTATGGCTGCGAAGTTGCAAGTAGGAGAGTCCAGTGAGTGCTGACAGGTGGGAGGGGTCACCTGAAGCAGCTACACGCAAGGAGAGCTGCTTCAAGTTTCTCAACCTCTCCATATGAATCCATGGCTCCTGAGCTCCGAGCTCAAATCCATCCAGGCTAAGGGAAGTGAGCTGTGAGAGTAAGGATAAGCTGCTCACACTCGCCAACTCGCCGCTGTACAAGGGAGAGTTACAGGTGAAGCTGAGCTGAGCCAGCGAGCCAGCCACAGGACTCAAAGCACCCATGTTGAGTGGCTCTTCAGCAGAGCTCCATACTGTGAGGTCAAGGGACCTGCAGGGTGCAGCGGCCTCGCAGAAACCCTGCAGGAGTAGCCCATCCCCTTGGAAGTAAACGACGGAGATAAGGTGGTCAATGAGGTGGCCATGCGGTCTTAGCACCTTGGTAATGAACGGCGCATCTAGGGCGACTAGTTCCGCATCGTAGCGAAGAGTTAGGTGCAGGCCTGGGGTGCTGAACAGGAGCCGCAACTGCTCTTGTTTATTCTTCCTTTTTTCTACTGTAAGAAGCCGAAGATCTGCTGTAAGACCAGCAACGCGACCCTGTCTTTTTGCTAGCCACCGAAAGAAGGTGTGACCAAGGCTGTGCATGGGCGTATCCAGGCGGAGGTTGCGGTATTCAACAGCTGGGTTGTCCGATAGGGCGTGGAAGGACTTGCAGGTCTGGCTGAGAGCCGCTGCATGAGCCATACCCCCAGCGCCTGACGCAACGTACTGTACAAGGTTTACTAGCCATGTACTGGGCAGCTCAAGAATGTTTGTTGGACTGGGGTCTGCTTCTACGGACATCTTGGGAGAGTTAAGCTCCGCTCCTATGATGCAGGGACTGATTTCCGCCCACACATATGGCCGAATGTACTAGCGAAATTTTGCCGGTTACGGGAGTCAACCAGCCCTAGCCTTCGCAATTGGGATGATGAGTCGTGTCAAGATGAAAGTTGGGGAGTGGGGAGGCACCTGTCAAGAATGTCACCCGATCGCTGGCACTCGTGCATCGCCCGAATAACTTGGCAAGGTACAGGACGTAACATGTCCCATAATCCCCCATAGCTTGCATCAAAAAAGAAGATAATCTTCGGGCATAACTTTACCCCCCTCTACCATCATCAAGCAGTTGTAATTAAGCATGTAAACAACTTTCCCGCCTTTTCTTCGGAGCTGAGATGCACCTCACAACTTGAACATGGTCACGGTGATTGGAAACAAACTTAACATGGCTGTCCTTACATTGCCATGGTAAGGAGGTGGGCTTAAATAATAGGGCAAAATTCTGAGCAGGGGCACATATGAAGAGCGGCCCCTACAGCACTTTGCATCAATACTCGACATAATATACACGAGAGAGAGAAAGAACAGTACTGACAAGCTGAACCAATTGAATCTCAACCATGCACCCGCCTCATAACTAGCCATGTACATTGGTGCACTCACACTACCAGTAGTCCACTATCGGTAGTCCAGGCTGTGCAACACTTACTGTCCACTACACAACCAATGGCGCATTGAATTGAAGCCCGTATGTCGCTCCCTTTGTGTTTGCTGTAAAGACTAAGACAGCATGCCATTGTGTTTTGTCATAAATACGAACGAAGTGGTAACTACTGCAGGTTTCCATCTCACAACCACTTCCATCCTCAGACTAAGAGCTCTGCCCTTGGCACTAATTCACAAATGCAAATGCCACAAACAGTAGTAGCAGAAGCAGTAGCACTGTTAACACCGATCACCAGCACCAGCAGCAGGAGCAGCAGCAGCAGGAGCACTGTCACCACAACTAGCAGCAGCAATAGAACTGCGGCCACGACCAGCAGCAGCAGAACTGCTACCACAACCAGCAGAAGCACTATGACACCGAGCTGCCAATGCCCATTCCAACAGCAACAGGCCGTATCATGACAAGCAGAGTTCGCCCATGCATGTTCACCTGATATCTCAACCAGCCATGCATAAACCCAACAGGCCCGTGCAACATAAGCCGTGCCACGCAACACATGCGGAAGATCTGGCAACATGAACAGATCTTACACCCATGTTCGCATCCAACAGCCCATCCATCAAACCGTGAGCTCTGCTTCACTTATTGCACTGCTGTTCCTCCTCCTCTGCAACTACATCAGTGACCTCCCCCTCCCTCTCCCTCCCCCTCTGAACCTGAATCAGTGACCCACTCCTCTGAACCTGAATCAGTGACCTGGCACTCATCAGTGACCCACTCCTCGTCCTCCTCTTCTGAATCACTGGTATCCTCTCCTAGATCTGCCCTCCTCCTCACCCCCCCTGCCAGCACCACCACCTTCACATTGCTGGAGCTAATGAGCACGAAAGCTGTGGCCTGGACATGTGGCAGCTCTAGAACCTCCTCCTGCACCATACTGCACTCAGCTACATAGAACGCCCTCAACCCTCCCACCAGCTGCCCAACAGGCTGCAAGCTAGTTACCCCACACTCATGAACCCATAGCGTCTGCAGAGCAGTGAGACCCTCAATACCAGAAAGCTCCCTCAACTGCCCACAGGACTGCAACTTCAAGGTGTGCAAAGACATGCATACCCCACCCTCCAAGCCTGATAAGCTAGTAAATGTGCCACCAATGCACAGACTGCACAAGCTGCCCAAAGCAGCTAACCCGTGCAAAGAAGAAACACCAGAGCTATCCATGGAGAGGCGCTCCAGACCCTGCAATTGCTCGATACCAGCCAGGCTTACAAGGTCTTGAGCACTTCTTATGTCCAACGATATCAGACCTGCGTTCACCCCTTCCAAGCTTTCTAACATGGGACCATCCAGCGTGAGCGCTTCCAACCTGCTCAGCTCAGCCAAGCCTTGGAGAGAGGTTACATGGCAGGCCTTACCAAACAGTGCCAGCTCCTTCAGCTGCTGAAGTGTGCTGAGGGGCTGCAAGCTGCTAAACGTGAAAGGGGGTAACAAGCCACCCTGCAGTGCTGGCCTAGAGCTGCATAGTTGTAACCAGGAGAGTCCAGTGAGTGCTGACAGGGGGGAGGGGTCACCTGAAGCAGCTACCGACAAGGAGAGCTGCTTCAAACTTGTCAACCCCTCCAGATAGATCCATGGCTCCTCAGCTCCGAGCTCACACTCATCCAGGCGAAGGGAAGTGAGCTGTGAGAGTAAGGACAAGCTGCTCACACACTCCAACTCGGTGGGGGGGAAGTCATCGCTAGAGCGTAAGTTGAGTCGAACCAACGAGCCAGCCACAGGACTCAAAGCACCCATATTGAGTGGCTCTTCAGCAGAGCTCCCTACTGTGAGGTCGAGGGACCTGCAGGGTGCAGCTGCCTCGCAAAAATGCTGCAGTTTCAGCCCATCCCCATGGAAGCAAACGATGGAAATGAGGTGGTCAATGAGGTGGCCATGCGGTCTTAGCACCTTGGTGATGAATGGATCATCTGGGGAACCGAGTTGCCTAATCCAGCGAAGAGTTAGGTGCAGGCCTGGGGTGCTGAACAGGAGCTGCAGCTGCTTGCTTTTGTTCTCCCTTAATTCTACTATATGAAGCTGCAGTTCTGCTGTAAGCCCAGCAACGCGGCCCTGTCTTTTTGCTAGCCACCGAAAGAAGGGGTGGCCCAGGCTGTGCAGGGGCTGATCCAGGCGGAGGTTGCGGTATTCAATAGCTGAATTGTCCGATAGGGCGTGGAAGGGCTTGCAGGTTTGGCTGAGAGCAGCTAGATGGGCCACACCCCCAGCGCCTGACGCAACGTGCTGGAAAAGGTTTACTAGCCAGGTGATGGGCAGCTCGAGAATGTTTGTTAGATTGGGGACTCGTAACTTCTTTGGCTGATTGGGGTCTGTTTGTACCGACATCTTGGGAGAGGTGGAGCTATTATGCAGAGACAGATTTCTGCCCTGAGTCTGGCTGGCTAATCATTCAAGCTAAAATGTTGCCGGTGACGGGAGTCAACTAGCCCTAACCTTCGCACTAGTTGGCATTTGAAATTCGTGGGCAAGAAGCAGTGTCACCGGTGTCAGAGTGGAGCGGCAGAGTCAGGCAGACCCGTTGAGTTGCTTGTGAATACTCATGTCGTTTGTAATGCTAGGCAATAGGACGACACGCGTGGATAGCCTTGGCTTGCTGCTTTTTGTTTGCTGTTCACTTGGCATGCAGGCCAGACAGGGAAAAGGTGCTACGGTCTGAGCCTTTTTAAGCTGCAATGGCCCCATTTACTTGTGCTGAAGTTATCATGCTGAAATTTGATGCGTGTCTAGCTTTGGACGTGGCGTTCTTGTAATCGAGAAGCTGCGGCCAAGCTTGGTCAGCCTGGGGTTCTCTGCGGCCAAGCTTGGACACCTTAAGCCAAAGGCGTATGCAGTGGCGATCTGGAGACAGTATGGGCGCTTAACGTGGTGACTAGTGCGCAATGTGGGCTTTAAGAGGGCATCAGGGAGACATGAGCAGGTGAGATGGGCCATATGAAAAGATTGAGGCTGAATCGTCATCAATAAAGCACTGTTATGTAAGCTGTTGCCATATTGGTGGCATACAAAGCTTTAGTAGCTAATCTAAATCATTCAGAGGCAGACTATAGACACTGCATCTGATTGGAAGGAAGCTGAAGTTCTTTGGCTGGTGTAGGAGCAGCGGCAGCAGGTGAAGCAAAGGGTAACATGGGATGTGAGGGAGACTGATCGCGATGGAAAGACACCTGACATGTTGAAAGCCGCTTGGTTCTTTCTTGGAAGGCTTCAAGGAAAGCTACTATGGTATTGATAGTTTGATGGCTGACGCTGAGGATTGGGTCATGGAGAGCAACTGGTAGGCAAGAACAGGTGATGTGGGGCCAGGTGGGAAAGCATTGAGTATGCACTTGCTGCCACGCATGGTAGCTAGAGTCTGTGATAAAAAGCAACAGGAACCCCATGTGGCAAAGCTAGAGATGGCAAGGAGGGTGGGATTGGCCACAGCAGCACCCGGGGGGGGTTGAGTACCAATAATGTATTTTAAGAGAGACAACTGCACAGCCTTCTGGGCCATGCAGCACCCAAGCATGACTCCGACCAGTTTGACTTGAGCTATTCATGATGTGCTCAACTTCGGCTACACCAAATGGTTTCTGCTTGTCAGTAAGCTGCAGCTTTTTGGCTGGTGAATTAAAAGCAGCAGATGAAGTTCAAGAAAGCAGGTTGGTCGCCTTTGACCAGGGTCCCTCACATCCTTACGAGTTGACACTTCCAACAAGTGCACCCACCCACGTCTTCTACAGCCACGCATTAGTCGTTGTTCTAAACCTATACTTGTCGCTTAAGCTGCTTTTGATGGTTCATATGCTCTCTGTGGATGGAAATGGCCCGCCTCACAGGACCGGGGCTCACGTAAACATTCCTGTATATGTCTGTCAAGGCCGGCCCAAGCAAAGCAAGGCTTGCCTCTAGCCTAGTAGCATGTAATGTAGGCCTAAGTATGCGCCCAAGCACTCCTAGCACACTACCTAGCAATGCCCGAGCTAACTGTGATATGGATATTATAGCTGCCAGGTTTTGGATCTAATCCCTTGGACTTCAGCCCCTCATTCATTCCCGTCTAAATCTACAAGCAACTGCAGTACTGCACTGGTAACATAGTTGTTCCGTGCTAATACGGGTGGCTGGTAGCCATCAATAGCTTGCTTGTCCAGCAGATCACCAACCCTGCTCCTCTGTTCAGCTTCATTCGTAATCTGGTACAACTGCATTTGACGTCGCTGGTGTCATGTTGAGGTATCTTGAACCCCAACATGCAACAGTTCCCGCCTTGAGTAAACTGGCTTGCATTCTGTTGTGCACACTTTCTGTTGTGCACAATTAATCATTCCTTCCATCGTTCACCATATTCACCATTCATTCATGTTGATTATATCAAACACACTGTGCAGCGGCATAGCACATCAAGCAGCTTGGATTGCTTCTATGGGACTAGTGCTTATCCTTCATTTAGTTTCAAATGAGCTTAGCAAGATGAGGCGTGACCTCAACAACATGCATCAGCAGGACTCTACCTAAACTTACTACATTTCCAGTCTCATTATCTTCAATCATCCTTCATGTTACATATGAGGTACACTTTCTTTTTGAATGCCCAGCATATGATAGAATTCGTGAGAAGTATAATACCGTTTTGTTTGCACAGTTTGGAGGTTGCCAGGAAGCTTCTAGTACAATGAAGCATAATTCAGACAACGTGAGATTGTTCATGGACCAAGAGCCAAGTTTCCAAGTTGCAAAGTTTGTTTATGAATGCATGGAATTTCGGAGGTCGGAGGAATGTGAGGACTATAATCCTTACTTTGATTTGTCATTATTCGGGGATGAATGGCAAGGTCGTATTTTCGATACCTTTTCTTCTGGACCAAGAGGTGATATTGCTGAGACATTCACTTCTGATGGACCAGGTTCCAGTATTTCTGCCCATGGAGCCTAGGTTGGCTCCGTACGGGCGCCCCCTTTGAGGGGCCATGATGTAATCGTAATCATATATCAAACATAGTCAATTGCAATCGACCCGCAGCATCACATGTGTAACAGTACACAGCCCTTACTATTCGGCATTCGACAGCTGCAGCAGCAGCATACAGACCTACTATCCAGCACGGCTACGCCGGCTGCCACTCTAAGACCTGCAGCTGAGACTGGCCACAAAAGCAGTGAATGCTTGCCAGGCAATCAACACCGTGTGACATTGACACCCCAGAAGCCGGGTACTGGAAGCTAGCGCCAGCTGTCCATGAACATACTTTGACACATGCTCAAAACAAGGCAATCCCATTCACATAGCAAAATAGTCCCAGCATGCCAAATGTCGGATATCCGATTGCGGACATCGGCAATCAACCACCCAGAACATCTACTTAATGACACACCACCGCACTCAACAGACACAGTCCCCTCTACACAATGCTTCCCTCACTGGGACTCCTGCTGGCTTTCATGAAGCAAAGCTTATGTGACAATGCTGTCACAACAATAAGAGATACCAGGTGCTGGGTAACAGTAAGGAAACGAGCAAATAAGTGCAAAGCCATGGTGTTGTGTACATGATGGAGAAAGCAGCAGCTGGAGCAGATCCCCTGTCAGTTTGTTCCCTTCAGCAGATGTACTGTTCTTGCTTGAAGCCAAACTGCAGACAGGGTTGCAGCTCGTTCCCTCTACCCACATAGCCTCCCGAGCTTACACAGCTACTAGGCAGGCCTATGCATAGAGCCAAGCTGCACATACCAGCAACTCACTGCCCTCTCGATAATTGCCTGATGAAAAGCAAATGACAACAGTACCTGAATGTGACTCCCTTAGTAGAAACGCATATTGAGAAATCTGCCAGCTCCATGCAATTTTTTGGACTGCCACCCTGCTTTTGTCCAACACAATAATCAACCCAGTGTCCCAACAATTGAAGCCCACTATCTCATTGCCCCACTGGAATGTCAGAATTCAATTGGCCCCAATCCAGATGCCCCCTGCCTGGCAAATGGTACAGTTTGCGTCTGCATGACTGGCTGCACCAACAATACCCCAGCAGAAAAGTGAATCTATAGTGCCCACGATACTTTAGTCAGCAAAGTGCCTAATTGACATGCTTAGACTAAGAAAAATGTATCAGAGAGCATCAACAGCACATAGGATATTTGATCGGCGCCATATGTACGTAAGGGTTGTGTTTCGGTCCCATACTGTACATGTGGCCAAGGCCTGTACTGCCTGCTAATACAACGAGCAGCACAAGCACCTTTGCACGGGTTACACACAACCAGCCCAGTACATGGCACAGAAGCACAACCTATGCCAGCCAGCTTTGCTGTAATCATTTTGCCAAACATTCAGCAGATTAATTGCCCCTGATTTCACCCATTGCAGCTTGACATTCATCACATGTTTCAAAGTCCCTCTACCAAGCAGAGGTAGTCCAAGAGCACTTATAAGACACCATATGATCGCGCATAACTGTACATCCCCACGTTGCATATGTCTCCTACTGCAGCCCAGCAGCATCACCATTTGTGCCAGGTATCTTTCATCATCGTGTGCCTGGCATATTCATTTCCGCTCGATATTTCAATATGCCTATAAAGGAGGCACATTCCATGGCAGAACTTCCACATGTCCCTAGATTTCTTCATGCATAGTTGCATATAAGACAGAACAAGGTAGACCAACGTTTCCACCTTCCAAACCATGGGGGCAGCTGATATTGTCAGAAATATCCAGGACTGGGATCGGTCTCAGCTCAAACGCGTACCATCCTGAAAAAGAAACTCTGTGCACGCTAAGCTACAGGAAGGCAACAACCTGCCAGCTCTTTCTGAACAGACATCCTCACAATCCACAATAAATGTACCCACACCAAGGATTGCCAGCGTGACAAGGCTAGCACCACCGTCATCAGCTCCTGCTGAGCTTCAGGATTGGGTGCAATCACAAGAAGCATGAACCCCATTCATCCTCACTTGTACACAACAACTACTGGCACTTGCCCATTCCTCCCGCAAGTACTCAGCCTAACACCTACTCTAGCAGAGGAGGACAATAAGCTTGGAATTGGCTCCATACCTGCACAACCCATCCCACCAACCGGAGACCCTTGCACTGCCGAGCCCTATGCTGCAGCCCCTTCCTCCTCGATCACCAGCAGCAGTGCCCCAGCAGGAGCCAGCTGCCCCTGTTCTGCCTTCACCACCTTAATCTTACCCGCTACAGGGGCCATCACGGGGCTTTCCATCTTCATTGCCTCCAGCACCATAATCACCTGCTCTTTCTCAACCACATCTCCAGCCTTCACCTTGATCTCCCACACGTTCGCGGTGAAGCCAGCGGTGATCTTAACCATGCCGGCCGCATCGTACGCGGCCAGATCGTCTTCGTCGTCGACCGCCCCGTTAAGGCCGGCCGTGCCATTGGCCGCAGCGTCCTTCGCGGCCGCTTCCAGGCGAGCGAGGGACTCTTCCTCCAGCTGCAGCTGCTCGCCCATAGCCTTGCGCTGCTGGGCCTTCAGCTCAGTGATCTGGCCAGAGAGATCTGCCGGGATAAGAGGCGAAGAGGAACAAGAGGTCAAAGGACAAGAATGTATCATCCTGCTGCTCAGTTCTTATACAGCATAAGACAAAAGCCCAGTCTGGAAAGATATACAGACATATAAGCTATTTCAGGTCTTCACATGGAGCAACCCCAGCAACTAATGTTGGCTTTGGGTCTGACCCCGGTGTGTTTGATGTGTTTGGTCATTTCGACCTAGTGTCCATGCGTGCAGCCACACTTCGGAATGTACTATGATTTTGAAGGCTAAAATCCAATGGATCCTATTTCTGTGTTTGTGTGCAAAACTGCAGCTCTTCCAGGATTGAGCTAAGGCAGTCACCACAATCTTCACCATGAGCAGCATTAAAACAAAACTTGGACATGAGGTGGCAACGCTTCCCACTTCCCCACCTGGAGGTTGGGTACAGGTTATCAAAGCAGGGGAAAGTGCGAACAAAAAGAACAGGGGCCAAGTCAGTCTGGAATGAAGAAAAGCAGGATGCAGCGAAGAAAGCCAGCTGCAACCACCACCCAAAGTCGTTGGGTCAGATCCTAGAGATGCCTGCTCACCTGTCACCATCTGGTTGTAATCCCCCATGCTGAAGGTCTTCTGCTCAATGTCAATGGCCATCTGCCCATTCTTGAACTTCTCACGCATCTCCTCCAGCTCAGACTCACTCACTTGGTAGAAGCGCACCTGGAAAAGGAAGCGCACCAAACAAGAGAGCATAGGAACATCAGCTTTATAACATGCAGGTCCAAAAATTCAAAAAAATGAAGTGCTGTTTTGACCCACCAAATGCTCAAGAATGTGGACGGTCTGTGATAGTGATAGTGATTACAGCAAACAGAGGGGACTTTGCTAATACTGACCACCAGTGTTCCCTCAAAGCCGTTGCATACTGATTTGGCACTGCAAAGGTGCCATGATACTCATATACACATATCTTTGGTCTGTAGCATCCCCACGACTGACCAGGCATTCCCAACTGGAAATGCTTTCATTACCTTCTAGCCTTGTAGAAGCCAACAGATTCGATAGGCATATCGTCCGTAACTGAGCGCCTCATACGCTGTGTCCCAAGTTCAACTTGCTTGCAGTCACATTGCTTCTGCAACAGGTCCCAGTACGATTTCCAATATCCCTCCCCGAGCCCCCGTTAGCTCAAGCAAGGTCTACTTGCAATACCTCCTCGACCCTTTCCTTACCTGGTCAAAGAACTCCAGCAGCCAAGGGTGCACCGGGCTGAAGGGCCCAGTCCTCCCAAAGGTGTTCCAAATAGGCAGGGTCCTCCCCACTAGCTGGTATCCTCCCGGGGAGTCCATGGGGTAGATGCACATGTAGCTGCCACCAATGCCTACAGTGCCCTCGTGGGTGAAGGTACGAGCAGGGTTCATCTTGGTGGTCACTAGGCGGTGCAGAGGGTTCACGGGGACGGCACAAGGGGCACCTAGGTACACATCACCTAAGCCTAGCACCAGGTAGGAGGCCTCAAATACGATGCGACGAACCTGGAGAAAGAGGAGAGGAGAAAGCACATGGGTTTCAAGGTATGCAAGGATGTGTAAGGGGGGGGGGGGGTACTACTACCCCGGGGTAGGCCTCTGCAGTGTAGGAACTGAGGTTCCAGTGGACTAGGAAAATGTCCTAGCCAGGGTCATAGGTCTGTCATTGTCAGCAGGTAACGTGCGGAACCTTGCGATAGGCACACAGAGCAGGGAAGCAATACATGAAGTGCATTTCACAAGATGAAGCCCCTTCACATAGCATGTTAAGAGATCAACAGCAGCTGCCGCAGAGCAGAAAGCCGCACTTACATCTTCCTTGCCGGGTAGGCCGTTGTTGTTGGCGATGTACTGCACATTGGAGGGCAGGTAAGGTGCCTCTGACCTTGCACTGCGCATGTACTTGTCCAAAGCTTCATGGGTCCAGCGCTCATCAAAGGCCATGGGCAGGTGCAGGACACGACTGGGGAGAACCATGTGCTGCACAAACACAAGTAGAGCATACATGCCATTAGTATAATGAACTCCAAATATTGCTTGGACATTATTCTAGGGCAGATAATGGACTGGATCAAAAAGTTGAATGCAAGTTTGCCAGCTAAGCGTTTGGTTAGGGTTGGGGCTTAGGGTCTCTCAACCTGTGTCTCCGAGTCCCCGAAACCTCAATGATTGCACCATTGAGTTGCATCTACAGCGTTGTTACAAATAGACTCTATGGCACCCGCATGCTTCAGCAGCGATACAACATCAATGACAGGATGACCCAGAAAAACATGCAGCCCTGTATTGTGACCAGTTCGCTATTACATCCCTGTAGGTAGACCCTGCTCAGCTTTGGAAACGCGCAGTGCCAGCAGCATAGGCAGTTTGTCTGCAGGTGTGGAGAGCAAAACCCAAAAGTAGAGCAGACATTACTAGTGCTCAGGAATGCTAAACCATTCAAGAACCAGCAGTTAGGTTCTGCTTTGGGTGCGTTGCTTACCTTGACATCACCAATGGCCGCGTCTGCCTTTTGGATGAGCTCCAGCAGTTGAGGCAGAGCCAGACTGCGCTGATCATATTCAATCATGCAGCTCCTCACACCAGCATTTGTCTCCACTAGGCCAGGGGCCTTGGCTGCAGCTAGCTGCTGCTCCAGGCAGTGGATGCGAACCCTACAGCAAGGACAGGGAATGCATTAGAGTGGCCCTCAGGCACAGAGAAGCTGAGTTAGCCGATCCACAGAGTGTTTAGCCAGTGGCTATCTTCTCGCCCGGCGTGACGAAGCTGCACAGGATACGCATGCATGTCATATGCGAGTACAAGTAGGGCTTGAGTTTAGGGTTTAGTTTTGAACCCTGTGCCAATCCTACATCACCATCCCCTTGCAGGAGCCCCCCAGTCCTTTACAACTCTGCATGACAAACTCTGCTTCCCTTGTCGCATCACTCTTCCCAGCTTTAATTACCTGTACCCAACCTCCAAACTCTGTTGACCAATCAATCACTACTGTAAGCCTTCTCAAAGCAGTAGCCGCCCGTTCCAGGACCCCCCCCCCCCACAAGACCAGCCTCCAGCTCTTACCTCAGGTTTAGGTCCAGCTCCACGGGTCCATATTCAATCTGCACGTAGCGATCACCTGCCAACCTGACCAGGAAGCCTGGGTGATCACCCTCAGCTGCATGGGACAGCAGTATGGCCTTGGTCTGGGGCATGGCAGGAACATCAACCTACAGCAATATGAAGCAGCAGCAGAAGTTGTCAGTTGTCAAAGCTTGGTTCAAGAGGTTTGATGAGACTCTGGCAAGAGAGCATGAGAACTGGTTCTTGCTTACATAAGCGCTCTCTACATTTGACATGTATGCTGCATTGAGCTAGGGGGCTTACTCCAAAGGTTAAGCGGACTGATAGGCGTTCACTTTATACTTACACACATGCTTGTAAGACCCAAAGCAGCCATCAACATCTTCTCATGGCAGTTCCCCATGCTGGCACCCGCCAGTTACACACATATAAGGCAGGAGCTACCATCATACTGCACCACCACCACTTCAATCAATACCAAAACTTGCAAACCCCTACGCCAGTGGCCAGAGAAATCCAGACCATAAACAGAATGCCCCTAATCACCACTTACCACAAGAGAGTCCAGCTTAGCCTCAGCCTCTTCCACTGTGATATGCCCCCTAGCCACTTGGGTGACAGCTGCCATGAGAGCGTCAGTGGTGAAGCATGCCTTGTAGGCCTCCTCAATGGTCACCTGCTTGAACAAGATGTCATCATTGGGACGGACCTGCAGGGGGGAGGAGGAGAAGACCAACAGCAGTTAGGTTAGCAGTATATTTTGAAAGTGTTTCTGGGTGTCAGTCGCTGGGACATGAAGCCCAGTAATCGCAACATGTCTCCAATCATACCTGAAGGGGGGGGAGAGCAACAGCATTAAACCCAGCTTGACCATGAAGAACATGCCTCTCTGTGTCAGTCACTTATGGCATGAAGTCCAGCATGTCTTCAGCCACGGCAACTTATGACATTGCTAGATTCATTCTTCAGACTTGCTGCTGACCAAGGCCTATCAAGGTCGTCTCCTGATATGTAGGAGATGATAAAAGTGAAGGTGCACAACATGCAAAGCAATTGACACAACCCATCCAAATTAGAATGCTCTTCCAGGCTCATGAGTAATGACCTTGTCGTTGTAATTCATCAAGCAGAAATCAAGCAAATGAGGGGGAAATTGCCATACAAACTCACCAATGCCAGCTGTAAAGCAATCCATTTCTCAGCTTGAATAAGTATCCTCACCTGCCCAATCTTCCAGAGCTCAGTGGACACAATGGTAGCAGGGCATACAAAACCCCCCAGGCTGGGTCCATCCACCATCAGGATGACGGGCATATCACCCGTGTAGTTGATGGTGCCAATGGCATAGGTGTGGTCATGGACATTAGAGGGGTGGGAGCCACCCTCACCACCATCAGTACGAGACCAGGTGGGGCGGGGCCCGTTCAGACGCACACCCAACCTGAAAGCATACAGCAGGGCTTCCTTAGGAGACTCCTTATGCAGTTGTGTTGCAGAGCCTGCACATAGGGAGCTAACATGATAATCCAAGACAAAAGATAGCAACGAGTTGCACAGAGACATGGGCAGCGTTACCATGAATAGTATCAACGCAACTGCAAGGACAAGTATGGGGACAGAACGGGTTGGCAAGGCAGTGTTTGAAGATGATGTGAACCAGCACTCACAGGTCGCAAAACCATGATAGATCCAGAGAATTCTGCTGATAGGCAGCAGAATATGCTGCTGTCAACATTCATACTTACGCGCATTCACAATCCACCTCAAGCTTGCTTGAGCTTGGGGCTTGCTAGATTGAAACTGGCTTTGAAACCGTGCAAGCACTCGCAAACCCAGCTGTCCCATGCCTCCTCCTACCTGTTGCTGTTGTAATGGACCTGGTAGGGGCTAGAGTAGAATGTGTCCATGGAGTCATCTGTCAGGTAATCAGGGTTGGCATGAGGTCCTGGCAGCACACCTACCACATGGGTGGTGGAGCTCGTGGAATCATCATGGACAACGCCTGATGGTAAGGAGCAGCAGCAACAGCATCACAGAACAGTGAGCTAGGTCACAGCAAAGTGAATTTTTGGGGCTGCTGAAGAACGACACGGAGGTACAGATTCCTTGTACGGCCCTCGCATTTCCTTGTAAGAGAGCAATGACACATACATATGACGAGGCATATTTCCATACTGTCAGCAGTCCATGTGCACCCAGGGCCATGGCCAAGGTCAGGGCATGGTACAGACCTGTCTTGTTTGTACTCAGAAATGTGCAGCAATCACAACAAGCACCCCAATTGAGCAACTATTTGCACTTGAGCTTGCAGTTGCCCTTACCTCCATCTCACTAGCCGCACATCCACGAAACCCACATCCTAGACTTAGACCCCCATCCTAACCCACAAGCCAAACCCTAAACAAGTGCACATCCATAAATTCAATCCGTATCCACAAACATAAGAGCTAGTTCTACCCAAAACATCCTCTCCTCACCTGCGTACTTGACTTTCCAGCCAGCAGGCAGTGCTGTGGCCTTCACACCCTCAGCAGGCTGGCCAATGGGCAAGCTGTCTCCTGGACGGAGGTATCTGCCCTGGTACCCTCCAAACTCTCCATTGGGGAAGGTGGAGCGGCTGCCTAGGTACAGGGGAACATCCAGACCTCCCGCAACAGCAAGGTAGCCACGCACCTGAAACATGTGAATACAGTTTTTCGTGTGACATTCACTGGAATCATTGTCATGACAGTTAGCACTATTAGAGTTCGTGAAATGCCATAGCAAAGGTGCCATAGGCCTTGCACCTCAAGCTACCAGAGGACAGCGAGGTGGAACAATATCCGAGTTCTCCTTTCAGTATGCAATGAAGGTATAATGACAAAATTCATGTAGCCTTTAGGTCCCGCAGTAACACAACCCCCAGCTGAGGCTGCAGGAAGCTTCAGGTAGATTGAGCTGCCATGTCCAAGCTCACTCGTTTGTGAGCCTATGCTGATGCATTAGCTGCAAGCGTAGCAGTATACTCCAGCACTAACAGCTTCCAATTGAAGTCAGGGACACAAAAAGCATAGGCAGGCACAGACATGCCCAATGCAGCATTCACTAGAGCCAACTGTTCTAGTAATGTCCACATTCTACCTCCCTGAAACCCAGCCATGTCAACTCACCCCTGTTTCTGCCTTCACAGCTCTTAGCTTGAGCTCCTGTCCTGCCTTGACTGGGAAGCTGGACCACCAAGTGACCGGCGCACCATCCAGACTGGCTTCAAACTCAGCGCCTGTGAGCGAGAGCAGAGGCATACATGCATACGAGTGAGAAAGGGCTAGGAAGAGTGACAGCTGCCATGCAAGAAAAGCAGCATTTCTGAACAATGGTTAAGACAATGTAATGCTGCCATGCTGTGTGGTGGGCCTTGCCAAGAGGTCAACAGCACAGTGTACCTTCAGTCCATGAGGGGCAACATTACCCTTCATCTACCCTGTCCAGGAATGTAACGCCATTTGCCATGATGTCGATTCATGTACCTTGAAACCACTTACAGCTGGCATGTGCAATGACCCAACTTGTAAATATGCGTGCACCTCTTCTCTTCATATCAGCCCAGCACACACTCTCCTGCAACTGCAGAAGGTCTCTAGGGTTGAGCACGCACACCTCCACCCTTCTCTTACCATTAAGCCCCACGTCTTTTCTCCTCCTGCTACCCCAGAACCCCTCCAGTCACATTCCTGCCTTATCTAACCAGTCAGTGCCAACATAGAACCACCAAAAATGCCTTATGTCTTACAGCCCCCCCAGTAAGATCAAACATATGCAGTTGGCATAGTACACATAGTACCATTCTAAACGTATACAACAGCAAAGATTAGTATCCAAACCCTTACACCACTAACACCTTTAACCTCCCCTGCCTCTCAGCCCCTCCCCTCCCCCCCTTCTTCTCTCACCAGTCAGCGCCACTAGGCAATCAGCATGGAACTTCAGCGTAGGCCCTGTCAGCCCAAACTCCAGTGCCGCAGCATCCGTATCATTCCCCACTAAGCCATTCGCCAACCTATGGCTCAAGCTATCCATGGGCCCTGAAGGCGGGACCCCCACGTGCCACAGCTTCACCCTCCCAGGCCAATCCTGAACACTGCTCTGCAGCCCCGGCAACATCACCTCCACCACCCTGGGGCTAAAGTGGAAATCCTCCAGGAATTTCGTAGTGGTATCCCCCTTGATGAAACGGGGGTCGTGTACCAGGTGCTGCAGGAATTCTAAGTTGTTGGGGACACCCTTCAGCTGGGTAGCAGCAAGAGCAGCTTGCATCTTCTGTACTGCAGCTTCGCGGGTGGGGGCATAGACCATGAGCTTAGCTAGGAGTGAGTCGTAGTAAGGGGAGATGTCAGTGCCGTTCTCCACCCAGGTGTCCACCCTTACGCCATCCATGTCTAAGGGGAAGTGCACCTCTCCTAGGCTCCCTGGGCAGGGCTGGAAGTCCTTAGCAGGGTTCTCACCATTAATACGCACCTGCAAGAGTAGAGCAAGCAGGAGCTTGTTACAATAGGGAATGGAGTTGGGTACTTGCAGTTACATTGTCCAGTTTTACGGACAGAAGATTATGTTAACTGTGCCTTCTGCGCTTGAATGGGTGCAATGGGCCTGCAAAATAACATTGTATGTTACCCCTTTGCCTTGTATGTTTACAGAGGGCTGCA
The DNA here is from genome assembly GCA_963556185.1 of Pseudopediastrum boryanum. Taxonomy (NCBI): domain Eukaryota; kingdom Viridiplantae; phylum Chlorophyta; class Chlorophyceae; order Sphaeropleales; family Hydrodictyaceae; genus Pseudopediastrum; species Pseudopediastrum boryanum. The sequence continues at coordinate 6,960,955 of OY744495.1, forward strand.
GGACAACTTTTACAGGCAGGATGCTTGATAAGCAAGCAAACCATGCACCCCTGGTCACAGGCTGAGCGGTCAAATACTATCACCACAGCTGATACTGCTATCCACTTGCACCACTTGACCAAAGCAAGAGTCTCAATGTCTCATACTCCTTCACATTTGCTCGCTACACTTAAAGTAACACAGGAGATAGATCACTGCACAGCCCTCGGACCGTGCAGCACCTGCCACATGACTCCAGCCAGTTTGTTAGTGTGTAGTGTATACAAGCAATGCATAGGCTGCATTATTTGCTTACCTCAATAGACCATCCCACCCTGTCAGTTGTGATGCTATCAATGTCCAGAGGCTCCAGGCCAGGAATCTGCAACCTCAGCATCCACTCCACAATGTCCACATCACCATTGACCAGCTCAGTAATGCCGTGCTCAACCTGAACAAGCACAGGAAGGTAGTGCAGACATTAGCAGAGTATCTTGGACCAAAATGGTTAGATGACAGGTTAACAACGGTAGAAGGAGAGCGAGGGCTCATGTGATGCTGAGCTCAATCCAGGACAACACCACAGCACACAGCACCAACCTGAAGCACAAGCTGGAGTACACTCCAGCTTGAATGCGGGAACGTGTTATCAAGCCAATGGGTGGTGCAGGAACAAGTTAGGGAGTACACCTAACGTGTGGGTTGCCCTGTGCAAGTTCTCATAGAAGACTCCGGAGTTGGCCATTGCAGAATGTAGGAAGTAGGTCATCTTAACAATCCACTCAATGCTGCACCAGGAAGTGACCCCATACATAGCAGCTGGGTCACAACTGTGCCTGCTGTAATGGCAACTTCTTCCTGGCTGCTTTGATCAGAGTTATCCACAAACAGTGCTCCCTGGTGCCACCCTTTACATACACCCTTTCCTTCTTACATAGTGGCACCGTAGCTGCTCCTCTCATCCCCCTCATGACTCACCTGCAGGCGGGTGTTCACCTCCAGGAAGTAGAACTTCTTAGTATCTTCATCCATCAGGAACTCCACAGTACCGGCGCTCCGGTACTTCGCCGCCGCACCGAGCCGGCATGCCGCGCTTGTCAGCTCCTCACGTGTTGCTTCATCGAGCAGCGGGCTCGGCGTCTCCTCCAAAACCTTCTGATGCCGCCTCTGAATGGAACACTCGCGCTCGCCGAGGTGCACTACCTTGCCCGCCCCGTCACCGAAGATCTGCACCTCAATGTGATGCGACTTCTGAATGTACTTCTCAACGAACACGTCGCTGTTGCCGAAGAAGGCCTCGCCCTGCTTCTGAGACGTGGAGAACTGCGACAGGACATCGTCGTCGGAGTGGCAGATGTAGATGCCGCGGCCACCGCCACCGCCCGTGGCTTTGATGAGCACGGGGTAGCCGACCAGGCGGGCTGCTTCTACTGCATCTTCAGCTGTGGAGAGCAGGCTGCTGCCCTCCAGGACTGGCACCTACAGCAAGGGACAAAAACAGCAGTTTAATCAAACCTTAGAAGCTGCACGGAAAGTACATATGGGATAGTGCTATGCTAGTACCACCTGCCACAACACTGCCAAGAGATGCTATTGTTCAAATTCCACGGGAATGTTGTCCCTCAAATGCCAAGGAATTGTTGTTGTTCATATGCCCAGATCAGCTACTGGCACACCTTGCTGTGCTGATGCCGGCCCATGATCAGGATTCTGGCCTGGCCCCTGGCCTGGCCGGACCAGGGTATGAAAGTTGCTGATGGTGTCCTTCCCAAAGCAGCATCCTTGCTGAGAGTCTAGCTGAGAGTAAGACTAAAACCGATCAGCCATACTGGCTTTATCTACTGCTTAGCATTCAACCTGCCTCGCCCTTAACATGAAAAAAACAAAATGCAGCCCCCCTGCACAGCTGTCGAAGCTGAGCCTCACTCCGGGAGGGCCCTCTGCTGCTGCTTGTCACAATGCCAACCTAGTTGCCATGCAGCCACTTACCCCTGCACTTTTAGCGATCTCTCTGGCCACATGCTTCAGAGCAAAGTCATGCATGGTCTTGGCAGTGGGGCCCAGCCACTGGATGCCTGCCGCCTCAACTGAAGAGCAGAAGTCCTCATTCTCGGAGAGGAAGCCATAGCCAGGATGGACCGCAGCGGCGCCATACTGCTGGGCAACCTGAAAGGACACCAGCAGCAGCAGCACAAGGAGACGGCCGCTCGAAAAGAGATCTCAAGGCACAACCATGGTATGGGTATCAAGCATTAACTATAGGTACATGTGGACCATGGTGATCTTCACGGGCATGCAGGGGCATGCAGTGATGGAAAGAACTGGTGGCTTTTATTGTAGGGAGCATACCCTAGTACAGTGCACCTCTGCCACTCCCTTGCTTGGAAGATATTGACCTAGGAAAAGCAGTTGCAACCAGCAATGCTTTACAGGCTACTTGACAGGTCGTCAGACACTCACTCGCCCACCTGTGGTCAGCAAAGAATGACAGTGTGCCCTTACGATCCCATGCATTACAACAATCACCATACCTGTCCCGCTCCTCACAAGCAGAACATGCTCCATACCAGCTTAAACCCTTACATACCATGCAGCTCTTCCAAGCAGCTCACCTTCAGTAGCTTTGCTGCATTAGTGTAATCCCTGGGGTTCTTGCCCAAGTACACTGCCTGTGTTGCCTCCCTCACATGAGGCGCCAAGGAGTCCACTTGGGTATACACAGCAATGGTGTCGATGCCATGGTGCTTGCAGGTGCGGATCACACGACGGGCAATCTCACCACGGTTTGCAATCAGAACCTTGGGTGCTGGCAGCTGAAAGGAGCCTTGGCGGTTGCTGGGGAAAGAGGCTGTGCGGTGGGCGGTAAAACCATTGGGTGCTGCTGCTTCAGTGGCTGCAGGCGCAGGTTGGAGATCAAGGGACGCTGCAAGGGAAAAATGGAGAGAACAGAAAATGAGGGTGATGTCAGAGCATTAGAGTAAACATACTAAGGAGTAACATATGTATGAAGATGCATCTATTTCGAGGTGTGATGTTGAATTGGTGCTGTCAAAGTGAGGATAACTGCTGTCAGCATTGGTTACATTGATGCATAGCTGCTAGGTAGCGTGTGGATGCTTGGACACCCAGTCGAGACCCTGACACGACAGCGCCTGGACAACATTGAGCATGATCAGGTCTTTCAAGGTCGTCCATGGCTGCTTTGCAGGCAGCGGTTCCCAGTTCATGCGGAGAGCTAACCCAGCTGGGGCTGCTTCCCAATCTGAGATATTATCTTAGGCCTGGTTGACCCAGCCCCAGCTGCTTATTTACAGCCTCCTGGTGGATCGTGCCGCCCGTGCACTCACCAGTCATGGCTGCCTCCAGGACAACCGATCAATCTGCTCAAGGGGGTACCACGAGTGCCTGGTGGCCTATGGAACGTTCAGAGAAGGCTGATGTCAGCGCTGTGGCGACTGGGATGATGATTGATACACTGGCCAAAGGCAAGGTGCGGTCCCCATCGAGGCAGGCGGCACTTTTTAGTCGGATACGAGACCAATAGCAATGCCACACAAGATCGTTGAAGTAATTGTGCTTATTACGTTATGCGCGTTGGTGATCACCTGATGGTTGGTTGTTCAACGGTCTCCAAAGTAGGGTTATCTGAGTTTGCGGCGCTGTGTACAGCCCGAAGCAAGCTGAAGTGACCAAGAGCTCCTAGAGCCTCAAGAGTGCTCAGGCTGCTTGTGGAAGCCGTCGGCGCTCAACACTTTGCTAATGGCTGGCAATAAGTAGCGCAAGGGCTCCTACCCACGTGCGTCGGTGGGAGCACGTGACCCTGTCACCTGGCTCCGATGGTAGTGCGAATGCTGCCCGGCCGGCCCGCCCAGACCTCCTGCGGGCGGGCAGTGTTGTAGCTTTATGTATGGAAGAGAGCATAAAGCGGTGGTCCACTGTTTTGGCTGTGCATACTGATTGGGTCCTACTTGTTGAGCGGACATGGTAACACACTCTTGACTTGCAGCCGCATTGACACCCAATAGGTCTGGCTCCTTAACCGACAGCTCGTTGTATGCAGTTATGCCCTGTCAAGCTGCTATATATGTGCTTCCAGGCATACACTGAGTACCTCCTTACAATGCGCGTGCCAATGGGTTTTGCCAATGTAGAATAACACAGTGACTCACCCCCCAAGCCTCAAGGAACACAATACACGCACATACAATGCTGATCAGACATGGCCCACAATGATTCACCGATGATTCACCAGGAACTGAAATGTCAGGATTTGCGCAACTGGGCCTGTTGGGGTCAGCAGTGCACTGCTTTGATTGCAGCAGCAGCAGCACAGGCTCAGCAGCACAGCAATGACACCAACGTACAATCGTACGGGCACGGGGCTTAGATATGAGCTTCAACAAGCAGATGCAAAGATCACCTGGCTGCTAAGACAATGCTTCACTAGTGCCTAGTTCACACCGTCCTGCTGCGGTTTTTGAGCAGCTTTGAGCCCATGCTGTTATTGAAAGAGACCACTGTACAGCCCATGCACTTGTGAGACAGTCCCACCAAACAAGATGTATTATGCACACTCCTATGCACAGTCTGCACCTTGCACTTGCTGTCAGTGCATTAGCAAAGGGATCTGCTGCCAGAATTCCGCCATCAAAGCAAGACATGAATGACTGCCACCAACCCATTCCTGCTATGTACTTCCTAGGCAGCCAATGTACCCTAAGCCAGACCATGCCGGCTCGCCACCTGTCAAGGGTGCGCTTGGGCGCGCATGGCCCGAACTAGCTTGGGAAGCAGGCCTCGTATCACATCAGATGAAAAAGACTGGCTGAATGAAGAAAAAACAGCTGTTCAGACCTTTTACACAACACCCTGCCACACATGCCAGCGTTGTTAAATTGCAGCATCCAGGTGCTTTCATGCATCACATGCACTCAGTATGCCCCAGCCTTCACTCAACTAGGATTCCCGACTACCAAGCCGCCATCCGCTAGTGGGGACTCCCCAAGAACCTCCATTGCCTCTGCCATGACACCTGTAGGCAGCTGATAGCAGTAGGCATCACACTGGGGGTCACCACAAGTGGGACTAGGACCTACATCTTGAATCAGGGGCTCCGGAAGCTGCAGGTAGCCTGAAGGATGGAGCAGCAGCTTCCTAGCAGGCCTATGGCATGCCAAGCAAGCCCACCGTTTAGCCTTCAGCATCTCATTGTAGTGTGGCATCACTGCCTCTTCTATGAGCTTGCTTGCCACGCTTTGATCAGTGAGAGCCCTCTGCACACGTGCACCATCAAAGGTATGCACAAAGGAGAAGGACGGCTCCTTCTTGGGCTCTTGGCAGTCACGGATCTTGGCGTTGTAGCGGACGGCACGCTGCGGGTGCTGCAGGCGTTTAGACTCCCGCTGCTCTAGCTGCTGAAGCTGCTTGTTATGCTTCTCCACAGTCTTTTGCAGGTCCATCAAAGCTGCATTGCTGCGGTCTACCTCCAAACCTTTGCTGCAGTCAGCCATGGCCCTTGTGAACTCGCCATTGCTGTCTCGGGCAAGGGCACTATAGTAATAGCCCTTGATCCATCCGGGGTCTGCTTGTATAGCGTTTTGAGCAGCTTCTTGAGCCTGGATGGGCTAAGCAAGCTTCAGGAGAACATTGGCCAAGTTGGTATGGTACTTGGCATTGCTGGGGCCTGCTGCTATGGCTGCTTCGTAGCATTGTGAAGCTTTGGCATAGTTGCCTGCTTGGAAGGCTTGCCTCCCTTCTTCATTATGTGCTTCTGCGGTGGCCATAGCGGCAGCTCTTGCTGGTACTGCTGCTGGTGCTGCTGCTACACCGCTGTGGATGTGGCTGCAAGAGTCGCTTTCTGCTGCTGCTGTTTTGAGGGGGGTGCTCCACTTGGGCTGCTTGCTGTGTCGGACCGTGAGAACAGGCCGTTCCACTTATTGTAGTGATTGCTGACCTGCAAGAGGATGTGAAGAAGATCAGAGATGCCCTTCTTGCAAACGAAGGGTAAAGCACAATAGGTAGCTGCTGGCAGGCAGGCAGCTAGCAGGATAAACCTGCTCGTTCGCGCAAGCACATATCAAGTGCAGTACAGCACAACCAACTGGATGTATATGCTACCGAGCTTTGAAGAGAATCGCTAGTGATAAGCTGGTCCTACAGGCCTTAATGAACACACTAGGGCGAAGCAGAGGAGCACGCCGACGGAGGTCCCTCCTGTACCCAGGCACAGATAGCATTCCAAGCGGTGGCTTTGTACGACTCAATGGTTTGCTCACAAAGTCACAAGGCTGTCAAACAAAGCGCTACTTACCTTATCGACATGCGCAGCTCTCAATCTCCTTGCAGCAACTCATGTTCCCGCAACAGAGTCCTCAAGAGCACCATGATGTCATTAAAATCCTCGAGATCTGCTTGTTTAGGCTGAGGTCAATTCACATGGACTCGCTCAGGAGCCCTGACAAGACCCATGCAGGGAGGCACCATGCATTCATGCTCAACCATGCACCACATGCATTACAGCGCCACCATGCTGTGTCCAACTACGAAGAACCACATAATGTGTTTGAGGGGCACCTGGGCTATGCACACTGCCCACCATGCAGAAGCAAGCAGGGGGCCTGTCAAATGCAAGTAATATAGAAAGCAGGCACCCTGCCTCGCCTCTTACTGCACTTCTACCAACCGGCTAACAGCCCTACTGCCCATGCACACAATAATGCACAACCAGACATAGACAAGCTTAGTACCCTTGCGTCTAGAGATACTGTTGCCAGTGACCAAAAGAGGGAGGGTGGGTGGGCCAAAAGAGTCTATGCCAGGCCACAAGCATGCAATACCGTACATGCTGTGGCCACACACTGGCAAGAGAGGGTAGCTTTGGGTCTGCAATGCCTTCATACCCGCAATGCGACCAAGCTACGCAGAGAATCTCTAAACACCATTGTGTCACTATATAGTCACTGGATCTGTAACTACAGCCAGTGCTACAACTAGGCACTCAGGCCCTTTCTGCAGATCCATCAGGATATCTTCGACATCCTCCATGATCTGCTTGTTTAGGCTGAGGTTCAATTCACATGGACTCGCTCAGGAGCCCTGACAAGACCCATGCAGGGAGGCACCATGCATTCATGCTCAACCATGCACCACATGCATTACAGCGCCACCATGCTGTGTCCAACTACGAAGAACCACATAATGTGTTTGAGGGGCACCTGGGCTATGCACACTGCCCACCATGCAGAAGCAAGCAGGGGGCCTGTCAAATGCAAGTAATATAGAAAGCAGGCACCCTGCCTCGCCTCTTACTGCACTTCTACCAACCGGCTAACAGCCCTACTGCCCAACCAACCCCAAACCACAGGCCCGGACCAAAGGTCCAGGCCAACAAAGGAGAACCGTACAAACATCTGCGGGGCGGCACAAACATGTGAGGCAGCAAGAACTCCAAGTAAACCTGGTACACCGGACGGCGCCAAGCTCCCATTCCTCAAAAAGAACTCGGGCAGCCCCACCACGAAGCAAACCATGGCCGCCCCCCTCTCAAAGTTGTGCCCTGTATACCCCCGCAGCATCCACGCCCTCGCACTGAGCAATCTCCACCCATTGCACAGTCCCAGCATGGACCAATAGAGCCGACCAACCAGGCTCCATGTGGCCAAACGCTGCAGCATCGAAGTGCTGCAGCTAGCGTGGAGAATCACACCCCCCATGCTACTGGATCCAAAATGAGCCCAAGGCACCCCACGACAACCGCCAGATGCACAACGTCACCAGACTGTGCATTCTTCTCGAAATACTGAGTCACCTGCAAGCAATAGTGACCCCATATCTACCACAACATCACTCTGCAATCATGACGTGTGCACCTGTACCAGACATACAATGAACATGAATGAAGTGGATACAGGATCATAGCTGCCCCGTTATGCTAATGAGTAAGTGCCATAGGCAAGACATGCATCATCTAACAGAACCAGCATGACTACTGTATGCATATAACCACATGCCACGCCTAACCAACCCACCCACAGTAGCCGAGCATGCTATCAACCGGCGCCACCAGCAGCGCATACATGAACCAAGGCACGCATGTAATGAGTTGCAAGAAGCAGGGCATGCATAACGACTACATGCATGCTAAACATCTTCAACGACCAAAGGCAGAGCATGCAATTGTCCACCTGCGAAAGCAGGCCATGCAGAACACTTACTGCCAGAGGCAAGGCATACCTAAGGTACCTGCAACAAAGCAGGGTATGCAAACAATGAGCAGCCAGAGGCGGAGCATGCAATTGTCCACCTGCAACAGCAGGCCATGCAAAACGCTACCCGCCAAAGGCAAGGCATACATAATATACCTGCACAGCAGGATATGCCATAGATAACAGCCAGAGGCAGGGCACATGTTGTCCAGCTGCAACAGCAGGCCATGCAAAACACTCACAGCCAAGGGCACAGCACACATAATGTACCTGCACCAGCAGGACGTGCCAATAAAACAGCCATAGGCAGAGCACATGTTGTCCACCTGCAACAGCAGGCCATGCAAAACACTCACAGCCAACGGCACAGCACACCTAATGAACCTGCACCAGCAGGGCGTCCCATAACAGCCATAGGCAGAGCATGCAATTGTCCACCTGCAACAGCAGGCCATGCAAAACACTAACCGCCAACGGCAAGGCATACATAATATACCTGCACAACAGGATATGCCATGAATAACAGCCAGAGGCAGAGCACATGTTGTCCACCTGCAACAGCAGGCCATGCAAAACGCTCACGGCCAAGGGCACAGCGCACATAATGTACCTGCACCAGCAGGACGTGCCAAGAAATAACAGCCATAGGCAGAGCATGCAATTGTCCACCTGCAACAGCAGGCCATGCAAAACACTAACCGCCAACGGCAAGGCATACATAACATACCTGCACAGCAGGATATGCCATGAATAACAGCCAGAGGCAGAGCACATGTTGTCCACCTGCAACAGCAGGCCATGCAAAACGCTCACTGCCAAGGGCACAGCACACATAATGTACCTGCACCAGCAGGACGTGCCAAGAATAACAGCCATAGGCAGAGCATGCAATTGTCCACCTGCAACAGCAGGCCATGCAAAACACTAACCGCCAACGGCAAGGCATACATAATATACCTGCACAGCAGGATATGCCATGAATAACAACCAGAGGCAGAGCACATGTTGTCCACCTGCAACGGCAGGCCATGCAAAACGCTCACTGCCAAGGGCACAGCACACATAATGTACATGCACCAGCAGGACGTGCCAAGGATAACAGCCATGGGCAGAGCATGCAATTGTCCACCTGCAACAGAGAGTCAGGGCATGCATAGTGCACCTGCAAGAGGAGGGCATGGAAAACACCACTAGCATGGGCAGAGCATACACAATGCACCAGCCGGGTATGCAAAGACTGGACAGCAAGAGGCTGACCGTGCCACGGTCGCAGCACAACGCACTTGCAAGAGCATGCTATGCAACCAGTAGTTGCCAGAGGCACCTCCTACGTTCTGGGCCCGCCATGGCAGTATAATTATGCAGAATGCGAATCATGCACAGCCAAAGGCAGAGCATGCAATTGTCCACCTGCAGCCGCAGGCCATGCAAAACACTAACCGCCAGAGGCAATGCATGCCTAATGCACTTGCACCAGCCAAATATGCACAAATAAAAACCAGAGAACCAGCCAGAGGCAGAGCATGCAATTGTCCACCTGCAACAGCAGGCCATGCAAAACACTACTGCCAGAGGCAAGGCACACAGAGTGTGCCTGCGATATGCAAAGAATGAGCCGCCAAAGGCATAGCATGCAATTGTCCATCTGCAACAGCAGGCCATGCAAGACACTAACCGCCAGAGGCAAGGCACACATAACGTACATGCATCAACACAATATGCCAACAAAGAACAGCCAAAGGCAGAGCATGCAATTGTCCACCTGCAACAGCAGGCCATGCAAAACACTACTGCCAGAGGCAAGGCACACACAAGGCACACTCTGTGTGCCTGCGACATGCAAAGAATGAGCCGCCAAAGGTAGAGCATGCAATTGTCCACCTGCAACAGCAGGCCATGCAAAACACTAACTGCCAGAGGCAAGACACCCAGAATGTACATGCATCAACACAATATGCAAATGATGAGCAGCCAGAGGCAGAGTATGCAATTGTCCACCTGCAACAGCAGGCCATGCAAAACACTAACTGCCAGAGGCAAGGCACACATGATGTACAGGTACCAACACAAAGCAAAGAATGAACAGCCAGAGGCAAAGCATGCAATTGTCCACCTTCAAGAGCAGCCCCAGCAAAACACTAACTGCCAGAGGCAAGGCACACAATGATGTACCTGTACCAACACACTAAGCAAAGAATGAACAGCCAGAGGCAGAGCATGCAATTGTCCACCTGCAACAGCAGGCCATGCAAAACACTAACTGCCAGAGGCAAGACACACAGAATATACATGCATCAACACAATAGGCAAATGATGAGCAGCCAGAGGCAGAGTATGCAATTGTCCACCTGCAACAGCAGGCCATGCAAAACACTAACTGCCAGAGGCAAGGCACACATGATGTACCTGTACCAACACAATAAGCAAAGAATGCACAGCCAGAGGCAGAGCATGCAATTGTCCACCTGCAACAGCAGGCCATGCATAACACTAACTGCCAGAGGCAAGGCATGCAAGATGTACCTGCATCAACACGATATGCAAATGATGAACGGCCAGAAGCAGCGGCATGCAATTGTCCACCTGCAACAGCAGGCCATGCAAAACACCAACTGCCAAAGGGGAGGCATCGCTAGCCTCCGTGCAACCGCATGGCATGCCACTTACAAATTGCCAGGGGCAAGCATGCAAACCAGGAGGGTCAAGGCATGCGAACCGCAAACAGCAAGAGACCGAGCCTGCACAAGCTATCTGCAACAGCAGAATATGCGACGACAAAAGGCAGGGCATGCATCATCTGGCAAAGCCGGTTATGCAACAATACATGCCATAGGCAGCAAATTCCTGGATGCAAGACACTACATCACAGCTAATGAACACCTTCTTTCGAAGCCAGCACCAAGCCGCTCCTCTACATGTGCGACATAGGGCTGCACACCTGCATCTCTGCAACAACCCCAATTGGCCTTGCCCCTACCTCGAGAACACTGGCAAGCCAAACAAGCGGTAGGGAGGCATCAGGCCGGACCACCGCCCTGAGGGCAGCGCCCAAAACCGTGATCGGCCGCACCGCAGCGCATGCAGCAGTGAGTGGAAGCAAACTTACAGTCGGCTCCAAGCACACAACAGCTGCTTTCACCAGTCTGCAGAATATCAGTCTGCTCTGCCTGCGCAATCGCTGCAGTCTTCGGGGTAGTACGCAACAAAAGACGAAGCTCTGACACCTCATGGGCGAGGTCTACCATCCCATGCGACAGGGACGATACCTCTTCGCTCAGTAACTGAAACCGTTCCTCCAGGTCTGGCCGCGGCTCATCTGCTGCCGGAGCACCTCCGCCAGACATGTGAATGAAGCCCTAACACGACCTAACTCAACCAAAGACGGTACGGAACCAAGAAGGGAAGCAAACGAGAACGCAGGACAGCGCCCCGTGCTACCGCAACGACTGGCGATGGCACCAAAAGAGTCTATGCCAGGCCACAAGCATGCAATACCGTACATGCTGTGGCCACACACTGGCAAGAGAGGGTAGCTTTGGGTCTGCAATGCCTTCATACCCGCAATGCGACCAAGCTACGCAGAGAATCTCTAAACACCATTGTGTCACTATATAGTCACTGGATCTGTAACTACAGCCAGTGCTACAACTAGGCACTCAGGCCCTTTCTGCAGATCCATCAGGATATCTTCGACATCCTCCATGTTCCAAGCAGGGCATAACCCGAGGAGGCATGCTGCGGGTGTAGATGAAAACATGCTCCATTGTTAAAGAGATGGCGTCGAGGCAAAGCGACACGGGCAGTGCTGAGCTTTGCAGAGCCTCCGTGCACCACGCGTTCAGGTAAAGGCAGCAAGTCTCGCAAACCCCTCGCTTTCTAACTCCGGAAGCCCATGGCAAGCTGCTTTGGGACGCCCGCCAGCCCAGCACCATCTACATCTTATCCGAGTACTCAGGGATACTAAAGGAGCCAGGACTTCCTCTCTGCATCTCTGTTTAGACATGTACTTGCTGTACTTCTCGTCAACGGCGCCAGCCAACGGAGCCACTTTTCGAACGGAAGTCGAAGAGCCTGACCGGAGCGTAAGCCCTCCTAGCTTCGCTAGTTCGGGTATGCACCAACCAACCTATAGTTGATAGCAAGCCAGGCAGACCAACAGTTATGTGAGTGGAGCTTAGTTGAAGCACATTAGTAAAAACCACAACACCAGCCCACCTCTTCTGCTTACTCCCACTTTGCTGGGTCAGAATAAGGCCCTGCCACCCCATAACCACAAAACCAGACGTCCCTCAAGCTCTCCCTCTGTGTGGGATTCGGCTGTAAGCACCTCTTCAGGAAGTCCAGCGCTGCTGCTGTCAGCTTCACCCTGCCGCCCGACCAGTCCTGATGGTAAGGACAGTCCTCCCTCCCCAGCTCCGCCACCAAGTTCCCCCGCCGCTGCTGCCGCTGCTTGAGCTCCTCATCAGGCAGAGCCATCAGATCCTCGTCATACATTTCCCAGAGGTGATGAAACGGCACCCATTCCCCAAAGCGGATCTCAACCAGCGTCATGCCCAGCTGGAAGCTATCAACCCTGCTGTCATGGAAGCACCCTTCTCTCATCTCAGGTGGCCTAAAGCCAGGAGTGCCTGCTTGCCAGGTCCTGCCCAGTCTATCAATGTCACCCCCTGTGCACAGTGATGCTCCAAAGTCAATGAGCTTGGGCTGATAGGCACCCTTCTCCCCAGAGAGCACGACATTGGACGCCTTGATGTCCCGGTGGATGACCTTCACCCCGTGCAAGACTTTCAGGCCGGCCACAATGCCTTTCATCAGCTGATGTGCGGCTGCAGGATCCAACCCCTTGGCCTGAGCATCTGGTCGCACCAGCTCCCGCACACTTTCCCCCTCCACCAGCTCTAACAGCAAACAGTACACCTTTTCACCCACCACTTTCAACCGGCCGAACCCGTGGCACTGCGTGATGTGATCAGATCCCTGGCAGGCCTGCATGACCTTCCACTCTTTGATCAGAGAACTTGCAATCTCATGGTCGTGGTCATTCTCTGACTCAGCACGCTCATGGCTCGGTAGGTCCTGGTAGAGGACGCCAATCTTCAGGGCCAGATCAGTGGGCCCACGTGATGAGGCTCCTCCCTTGCTGCCAGCCGTGACTTTGCGCACCCTCCACACCGTGCCGTTACCCCCCTTCCCAAGATTGCTGATCACTTGCAGCCTGTCTGCACCTCCCAGAACATGTTCACCCTCATCCAAGAACTCCATCTCCACTTCTGCCCCTGGTACCACACGCCATGACAGGACCATGACACCATCGCAACCTGTAGCTTTACCACCATCCCTCCCTGACGTCCTCTCCAAGCCTGCTGCTGCTGCCCCTGCTGCTGCTTTGCTAAGAATATCTCTGAAACCTTTCACCACCCTCGCAGGCGTCCGCTGTTCCGCTTCAGCTGCTGGAGATCTTGCTTTCTCTGGCTGCTGCAGTATACTTGCTGAAGTTCTCACTCCAGCTGCTGCTGCTGTTTTCTCCTTGAATCCGGCTTCCTTTTCTGCTGCAGATGCTCTTCTTGTGGTAACACCATTGTGTCCTGCTGGTTGAACTGGTAGAGCAGGTTGTGTCTTCCCTAATTTTGTGCGGCCCACACCTTCCGCTGCTGCTGCCCTTATTGCGGCAGCTGGTGCTGCTGCTACAAGTGGTGGTGCATCAGTAGTTCCTTGTACCTATGCAGAAGCAGAGCACATGCAGCAGGGAAGAAACGCATCACTATGGGCTTACAGACGGTGACCGCTCAGGGATGCACCATTCCTGTTTGTTACAAGTTGACACTTCCAGAGGTACTGAAGCCCCACAGATTCTAGGAAGTAGTTGGAAGCTAGGGCTTTTGTCTAAACAAGTCGGTGGGAAGTGTGGTGAGAGGTAGCAACTTTCCGACACATGCCACTTATTGCCGCGCACAAATCACTACCACAGATGCCATCAGTATTACAGTAGTGCCAGGATGGCGTTCCAGGCAGTAGACCAAGAAGCATGTCACCGGTACTTAATGGTTGCAGGTATCATGCATGACCATCTTGTAAAACACCCACCACTTCATGCAAACGCCCGGTGGCGGAACACATGCCTGACTAGAATGAGTTGGCATCTACAAGCTGCCTTAGTGAACTGATCGCCTGCAGAATGCATAACTTACCGTAGCTCCTGTCCCTGCTGGGCTGCGGGGGCTGCTGGATGTGGCAGGACTCCGTGTGCTGCTTGCTGTTGATGCAGTGGCCCAGGAGCTTGCAGTTCCTGAGCTTGTAGATGCGCTGTTGTAAGCGAGACCTAGCATAGGAGCAGCTCCTCTCTCAGGGGCAACCCCACTGCTTGGTTCAGTTGCCAATGACCTGCTGCTGCTGCTACTGCCTCGGTTCCTTGGAATGCTGGCAGAGCTGAGAGGCTGCCTAGACAAAGATGCTTGATGTTGGAAGCCTTGAGAGCTTCCAGCCTGCTGTGGTCCCAAACATTGTTCCAGCTGTGCCTGCCACATACTGCTGTGTGCATTCTCCTTGCCCTTGGACTCCACGTGAGCCTGGAGGTAAAGGTAGAGTTCTTAACTTGGTTTAAGATCTAAGATGCTCTGGACATAAGCACCGCAGGTAGGGCAAGGGACCCCTATTTCGGAAACATATCTGCAATACAGGGCGGGCTTATCTTCTAGGCCAGGCAAGGCATGGTAAATCAGCAGTCATGCGGGGTAGCATGACGTGTAGGGGACAGGATCTTCTAGACCTGTAAGCACTGACTGCCTTGGCAGCAACACAAGGCATTCATACATGAGATCAAGCTTATCATCAGCTATACAGCCTGCCTGTGCTCCTCTGCCAACATTCAATCCGTGATGCACAGCTCACCTTGGGGTATTGCTTGACCGCCATTCTGCTGCTCGTTTCACGAAGAGTTGCAAGGTCCTCAGCAGTGAGGGGCTGGGATTTTTGCCACTGAGCTCCACGCCCTCCCCATCACCCCCTCCCATGACTGTCACAGCACCAGAGCGTTTAGCCTCTAAAGCCTGGCGGGTGCACCCCTGCAAAGGCAGAGATTGAGTGAGATTGAGCAGAGCACTCAGTCCTGCAGACGCTGAGATGGACTCGTAGGTTGTAATTCAAAGTTGATATGATATAATAAGCTGCAGATTGAGGTTGTATGGCAGAAACATGCTGGATCATGAAGGTCACAAGGCAAGTCGCCTATCTACAAGCCATCCAACCTTTCATGCAGGCACGTTCATGCAACCTCAGGTAAAGGCAACATCATTTGTTGCATGTGACTCACTAAAGCTAAAACACACAAACTGACCATCGCGCACCTTTGTGGGCTTCTGCTTGGGCTCTGCATTGATCTGCCCCACCTCAGGGCCTTGTTGTGCTGTGAGTACTCTTGCTGCTGCTGCTCTTGGGTTGGGCATAGACCTCTCTGGGAATGCCTTGGCGGGCATAGCCAGGATGCCATCTGTTGCTGCTGCTGCTGCATCTTCTGCTTCATTGGTGCCAGCTAGAACTACATTGGGTGACTGTGCTGCAGCTGCTGATGCTTCTTTGCCTTCTGGTGCCGCCTTTTGGAGCTCTGCCTTGCCCCATGCTTGCAGGTTGGGCACCCTTGTCGACCTTCTCACTGCGAGCGAAGGTTATGGAACATTAGCAGCTGCAGCTGCAGCATGTGCCTGAGAGGACGACTGAGGCTACAGCTTGGCCGGCAGCAACTCAATGATTGCTCAAATAGTCAATCATATACAGTAGACCATTAAATGCATCTTTGCATTTATGGCGTCCATTTAGAGCGTGGCACCTATCCACGTTGTGTCCGAGAGCATAAGATAGTGATAGTGATAGTGATTACAGCAAACAGAGGGGACTCGGCCAATACTGACCACCAGTGTTCCCTCAAAGCCGTCGCATACTGGTTGGGCACTCAAAAAGGTGCCACGATACTCCCAGACACAAATATCATGTCATCCCTCCCCTTATATCTCCATAAGAGTTCGGGTTGCCATAGCGTATCTAGTGGCGACCCAATCATCGCCCAGTCATCTTCAAAGCATGCTACATGGAGGTTTAACTACATACCTGGGGTGCTCTCCCTAGCTTGCTTGCGAGGCTTGCGGAGCAGGCCTGACTTCTGCACCTGGCCATCCATAGTACACACGCGAAGTAGCGACTAGGCATGCACGAGGCAGCTTAGAAGGGCTTGCTCGCAGAATAACAGGGACAAAGAGCTTGATGATGTACGTTTGTAAGTCGTCCCTAAGCATTGCTTGAAACAGCGGGGCTGTGGCCTGTGGAGTGACATTGACTTGCGAGAAGACCTGCGAGTCCAAGGCCAAGCATGGTTACGCCACCCTGTGCAGCCTACCAAATGCGACTGAGAATACGGGTGGGATCGGGGAACCAGGACAAGCACACTCACTCAGGCTGAGGAAAGTTCGGTTGCGGGGCCAGGAAGTTGGGGAGTTGGGGTTAGCCTGAACTCTGAAGCTTGAAGCGTCTTGTGAAAGCTTAACATCATCACCTGGCGCCTCTGGCTCTCACGCAAGGCTCTGCATATACTTTCACTGATTCCTTGCATGCATCCTCACGTTGTTTTCATGTACCGGAAATGCTGATCAAAAAGTCAATCGGACCGGCTTTGGGGTCAGCCGTTGCATGAGGTTATGTCGCTGCTTTCATACGATGCATGTGGTCCTGTGGCACTCATCTCTGAGGCAATCAGGTTGTGCCCCGAGCTTTGTAACCTTTCGGCCTTTCTAGCCCTATGCCAGACCTCAAAGCAGCTGAGAATCCAGTGCTGCCAGTTCTTCGACCATCCCAAGCTCCTGCGTCAACTGCTCCTGCGAGCAGTCCTCGACGTGGTTGAGGGCCACACAGACAATGTCCACGACATCCGAGCCCTACTCTCCATGTGCTGCGAGGCTTGGGGTCCAACAGCCTTGGCAGCCCATCTGGATCTGCAGAAGGCACTGATAGCTGCCAAGGACAAATTTCCGCTAGCCAAGCTCCTTGTACAGGCCGGTGCCTGCTTCACCAAAGAATTTGTGGTAGCAGCTGCCCTTGCCAACAATCCTGGCCCACCCAAGTGGGTGCAAGCCTGTTCCCTGCTTGGGCTTGCAACCAGCCTGCCCCAGCACATCACCAGCTACTGTCTGGACGGCATGTACCCTCCCCAGCCTCAGGACCTCACAGCTGACAACCTGTTCAGCTTGACAGCAATAGCCCTCGTCATGAACCCTCAGGAGCCCACTGACGTAGGCTATTTTGCTGACTTCGACATGTTCGCGTTCCTAGATGAACCACAAGCCCAGGCGTTGTCTCCTGATCAGGTCAAGCAGCTGATGCAGCTGATCCTTATGCGGTGCAAATCAAGAGAAGCACCAATCTTTATCTTCTGCATACCCTCAGCCTCCTACCAGCTGCAGAACACATCCCAGACGCAGACAAGGAGCAGCTGGTGGAAACCTGTGCTGTAACTTGCACTGAGCTGTACCTAGTCCGTCTGCTGCCAGGGTCAGCTGGACACAGCATCCTGGAGGAAACTGCTCGAGGCAGTTCTCAAGTCCAGCAGGTCTCATAACTGCCTAAAGTACCTACTGCAGCAGGACATTGCAGACCAGCTCCCCTTCCCATCACCTCAGCTGCATCTGGAGCTTGCCATCAGGCAGCAGGACTGTCGTAAGCTCTCTGTCCTCTTAGAGTTCCTTCTCTCTAGGGGAGAGAGTTTTAACACTGAGGAAGCAGGGCAGCTCCTGCAGCTAGCAGCAAAGCAAGACTCAGCCGCAGACATGCTCTTGTGCCTGCTGCAAGCAGGCCGGGAAGATGTGGTTGGCCTGCCTTTCCCTGCTGATGTCCTGCTGCAGCTTCTGGCAGGAAGGAGCCATACTGGTGAATGTCCAAGGCATGGAGGGTGTGTGAGCTGCGCGCTGATAAACAAGCTACTGACGACTGGTGACTTTGAGCGACTCCCTCTGGATGCGACCCTACCTGTCTTGGATGCTGCTCTTGGCCTTACGGCTGTCTGCAACCATGACGTGCTGTCACATGTTCTTTCTAGCCTTGAGCGCTTTAGGATCCAGGAGCTTCTGTATGTGCTGAATAGGATCACAATGCAGATGCCGCTGCTGGGTGCCAAAGGAGTGGTGGTTGTGGGGGCGTTTTTGAGAAGGGTTGGGAAGGCTTTGGGTTTAGAAGTGGTCCAATGAGTGTCTTGCAGCCTTCTATATGCAAGCTTAGCAATGTGGTGAAGCTGCAGGATCTGGTGTTGGCGTATGAAGGGCGGAGCACTTGAGCAGGACAATCTGATGTTCTAGGCATTCTGGCTGAGTGTGAGGAGCTTTTAGGGGTGTTTCAGGATGCGGGGGTTGTGAAGGGCTTGATTTCGGATTATGATGCAAGGGGTGGGATAGCTGCTGATGGGTTGAAGGTGGCACAGCATCCTGAATTACCTCGATAGAGGAAGCTGCAGGAATGGCATAAGGAGTCTCAGTGGCCAATCATGCAATACTATTGACCCAACCATTGACAGTGAGCCAATGATTCAGATTGGATCATACTTGCTTGATGTAACTAACTACACGGAAGGTACTACTACCCCGATCACCCTCAAAGATACAACATCAACATTGGACAGCAGTACAGCAACCTTTTCGACATGGACACATCACCAATGAACCCCCATGCTGATATCCACCCCACAGGAAGACACGAAATCTTTATTAGAGAGGTAGAGATGTGCATAGATGGACAAATGTGGATGAAAACGCTCGCCTGCATATACACACCAGATGGCAAATGTCGCTACACCCTCACCCCTGAAAGGACAGCAATACTGTACCAACAGTACTGCCACAGCACTCGCCACAAACCAAATGTTATGCGGAAGTTGAAGGCAGGTACCTTTCCCCAAGAACTGTATGCCCTCATGTGCAGGTACAGAGATGGAGCACAGATCAAAGATCACAAAGCCATTAGGAAGGTCCAAATAAAGAACCACTGGGCCACTCCCCCTGAGGTGTATGAGGCTCTCAGGCAGCTCACAGACATAACAAAAGAGAGATTCGCAAGCCCACTCAATTACAACCCAACATTTACGATGTACTGGAGCGCCCACAAAAGGGACCAAATCTTTGGGGCGAAATGGGATAGCTACAGATATAGGTGGACCGGCGGAAGCGTGCACAAACCAGAGTATGAGGATGAAGACCTGAACAAGAACATGGCTACTGCCATAGCAGCGGCCCGTAACACAACAGCCCCTGTCTTTGGCATACATATCCTGCCTGCCTGGTCCGATGCAAACAGAACTGCCTACCTTGCATGGCTACAACACTTCCCAGAAAACTGCATGCATCTCCTACAAATACCCCGAAAACACTTCAGGTTCCAGAAACCCACAACTTGGGAACGGGGCGACATGTATGCAGGAAACCCTAGATGGGACGTAAATATCATTGTCACAGGCAACGCAAAGGGTTTTGAGGCCCACCTCCCTTACTGGGAGAGCGGCTACATGACCAGGTTTCTGCAAACGCTGCAGGATGCCATTAATCAGTCCCTGCCGGACGACAAAGAGATACAAGACATCAGCATGTACTACAACCCCCCAAGCAGCAATGCCCCGCCCAGCACATCTCATCAGCCAACATTGCTGACGCCAAAACAGCTCAGCCAAATGGGTTACCCCAAACAAACAAACGGCTCTGAGTCCCTCCGGGACGATTCAGCCACCAGTCAAGACCCTCCAGCCATGGTTGACGCCAGCACTACACTGGATGACCTGGAAACGCAATTAGCCACTGCCCTACCAACAGCCCCACCCCTCCGGTACAATTGGAAAAACTATGCCTACACAGATGGTAGCTACAAGCAAACAAGCCACAAAACATCACCAATGGATGCAGAGTGTGATGCCCCAGGCATAGGGGCAGGGGTGTACTTCCCCCCACAAGCAGCCAATGAGGACGATGAACGTGGGGTTCCAATTGTCCCTGCAGGCGACAGCCATCCCCAGAACACCATAAACAGAGCAGAACTGGTTGGTATCCTTGCTGCGCTGAGGCATATGCATGGAGCCCACATGATAGCCACCGACAGCCTCAGCTCAATGTACCAAATCAAAAAGATGCTGAGACGCCCACAAGATCTCCTAAATCACCAGCACTGTGAGCTAATTAAAGAGATAGTAACCGAGATCGTCAACAGGGGACTGAGGACAACCCTTCACAAGGTCAAGGGCCATGCTTCAATTATCGGTAATGAAAGAGCGGACGCAATCGCTAAGGCGGCTGCGACAGGGGACACCTCCGACTATGAGGAATGTGAGAAGTACGAGAGTCCTAGTAACAACAGGTTGACCCAATATTGGCCGCACAAGACCCAATGGAACAATCGTTGGTCACGGACCAATAATGGGCAGCGCACGTTAATTGACCGTTTCAAGCGGGTGAACCCTTTGACAGACCTTCACGACTCGGTACGTCATTACTGCCACCAAAAGAGTCGCTTTGGGATGGCAAACAGAGCTACCTGTTATTTCGAGGCTTTTAAAAGGATTGAGGAAAGACTGGACCTGCCTGCTAGCAACGAGTACATGACCTCGGGAAAAATCAAGTATGCAGAACGTAAAACCGCTTTGCGCTACCGGTACGGGACCATGTGGACAAGGAAAATGGCCTATAGGTGTGGACATGCACCTAGTAGCAAATGTCTCCTGTGCGGTGACGAGGATGGCGGACACCACACAGCCTCAGGATGCCCAGCTTTGAAAAGAATGTACATCAACAGGCATAACAAGGTCGGCCGACTAATCATGACAAGAGTGTTAAGGGGACGCAAAGGAGCATTTGTCATTCAAATGGACCTTGGATCAACTGAAAACTGTGCAGAAGACGGCATCATGGCCCACCAGTCTAGAAACATCCCGTGGGAGCTCCTTCCAAGGGGACTAAAGGAGGCAGTGCAACAAGCACAAGGCACCACCGACAAGCGCCCTGATGGTATGCTCTACAAACCCAAGAATGGAAACAACCCAGCAGAGTACTGGATAATAGAGGTCAAGATCTGCAGGGATTCAGACCCAACAGGCCAGCAAAGCAAAGCTGATTATCAACACCAAGTACTCATTGACAAAATCAAAGACATAGACCCCACTGCCAAAGTATGGTACTATCCCTTGCTTGTCGGAGTTGCAGGCACCATATACAACAGTACCACCATGAATCTTCAAGCCCTCGGTATCAAAGGGCAAGCTCTAAAGCAATGCATTTCAGAAGTACATACTGCAGCAGTTAAGTCCTTACACAGCATATACACAACAAAAAGAAAACTGGAAAAGCCCAAAGAGCGTCAATGGCACAGGAGGAACTACAAGAAAGTAAGCTAACAAAGGCGGGTGGGCGGAAGCCCACCCACGGATGTAACTATCCTATGGTAGGCTGGCCCAGTGTAATCCTTACACCAATGGGCCCCTCCCTTAATCTTACGCGGGAGGGCACCTCACGCCCCTCCTTGCGTAGCTCTCTCTCTCTCTCTCTCTCTCTCTCTCTCACGGAAGGTGAACGTGAGACAAGAGGTAGGCTGGTATGTAGGGGTTTCATATTGCAGGCCAGGTCAGGGTCAGATCAGACTGATGGGCCTGGTCAGGTTAGGGGTCAGCGGAAATGATTAGAAAGTAATCGAGGACGAATCTGAGGCAGAGGTGTAAAGGGTGCCAGATTGTAATACTTGATTGCGCAGGGATTGCATCTTTATGTTGGGTGCTACATTCAAGACAACAGTAAAACAAGTGCAAAGTACTAGAGCAACCTGACCACAGTATTGTTCAAGCGCTTGTGGGTTCAAGCTGATTGGTATTCATGGCATATATGCTGCTGTCAGATCACTTTAAAGACAGAGAAGCACAGTGTTGATATAAAAATAATGCATCAGACAAAAGCGATTTTGTGCTGCAGAAAATATGCCCCGGACGTTGCACTGGAGTCCCCGAGACATTCTATGATATTGATTTGCAACGCAAAAAGGCTGCGCCTGTGGTAGCTATGAGGAGGGGATGAGTTCATTGCATATGAGTCATCTTAGTTGTCTACGGCTACCGTTTAGTTAGGCTTCCAGCACATGCTAATGATGGCAGGATGTGGTTTCTGTTGAGTTGCAATCTGATGATTGAGGTAGAGTGAGGGCACATCATTTGACCTACTCAGAGCTGCCGCGACCTTCAATTGCTTCACAACAATGCCAAAGAGATACAGCAAAATATGTGCTGAGGTATCCGGTGGTAGCCCTGCATAGTAGTCTTATTGGGGGCAGCTAACTCTTCTTTTTGGCGTGCCAGAAGCACCCAATCTGCTATCAGAACGGCACTGACATTCTGGGTACTGGAGTAAATTGATCTGGCAGTATGAAAAGCAGTCGTTCTAGCTGCTCCAGAAAAACAGTAGATAAGCTATCCAAGAGCCTCACATTGCGGTGGCTGTGCTCCTGTAACAGTGTGCTGCAAGTTGAAGAGTGCAACAGTACTAACATGCATTAGGCATGCTTCTCAGTTCTCGTTGGTGTGATACGGCAGGACCATGTTTAAAAATGCTCACAGCCGCACAGCTCTGACAGATGAAGCCAGGGGAGACACTTAGCAGAGAACATTGACTGGCGACAAGGCCTCAAGTCCAAAGACCAGCCACGGTAATGCCACCTCACTTAGGCTAGCAAACGCTACTAACCATTACGATGGGCCAACGAGGAACAAGGGCATGTCAGTTATAAGCACTTAAATGAAATGGGTCCGTCCGGTTGCGGGGCCAGGAAGTTGGGGAGGTGGGGGTGAGGCCGGGCAGCAAAAAACTTCTACCATCAGCTGACGCATCTGTCTCTTACGGACAAGTACTTAATGATTCCTCTGATTCCTTCCAGGCGGTCCGACGTTGTTCTTTTGAACGGAGGTGCTGATCAGAAAGTCAATCGAACCCGCGTCGTGCCCGTTTGCATAAGGCTATGTCGCTGCCTGCGTACGATGCGTGTGATTCTGTGACACGCCTTTCTGAGGCCTTCAAGTTGTGCCCCGAGTTTTGTAACCTTTCGGCCTTTTTAGCCCTATGCCAGACCTCCAAGCAGCTGAAGCTCCAGTGCCGTCATTTCTTCAATCAGCCCGAGCTCCTACGCCAATGGCTTCTCACAGCAATCCTTGACGTGGTTGACGGCCACAAAGACAAGCTCCACGACGTCCAAGACCTGCTGTACCTGTGCTGCGAGGCTTGGGGCCCCACAGCCTTGGCAGGACAGTTGGGTCTGCAGAAGGCACTGATAGCTGCCAAGGACGATCTTCCTTTGGCCAGGCTCCTTATCCAGGCCGGTGCCCGCTTCAACGAAGAAGTTATGCCAGCAGCTGCCTTTACCAACAACCCTGGCCCAGCCAAGTGGGTGCAAGCCTGTTCCCAGCTTGGCATAGCAACCAGCCTGCCCCCGCATATCACCAGCTACTGTCTGGACGGTTTGTACCGTATCCAACCACAGGAGCTTACAGCTGATGACCTCTTCAGCTTCACAGCCATAGCTCTCGCACGTGACCCCAGCATTGAATTTCTCGTCCGCACAGCCCTCCTACATGTACCAGCAGCCCAGGCGTGGTCAGCTGATCAGGTCAAGCAGCTGATGCAGCTGATCCTTCTGCAGTGCAAAGCAAAGCAAGTGAGGCCCAGGCCTCAGCTTCTGCATACCCTGAGCCTCCTACCAGCTGCAGAACACATCCCAGCCGCTGATAAGCAGCAGCTGCTGGAAAGCTGCGCTGCCACTTGCACTCTGCTGCACCTAGAGCCTCTGCTGCCAGGGGGTCAGCTAAACTCAGAATCCTGGAGCACCCTCCTTGATGCATCTCTCACGTCCGCCAGTCCTGATAACTGCCTGGAGTACCTACTGGAGCAGCACATAACCGAAGATCTCTCCCTTGCATCTTTTCAGTCCCATCTGAAGCTTGCCATCAAGCAGCAAACCTGCGATAAGCTCTCTGTCCTCTTAGAGTTCCTTCTCTTTTGGGGAGAGAGTTTCAGCACTGAGGCAGCAGGGCAGCTCCTGCAGCTAGCAGCAGAGCAAGACTCACCCGCAGACATGCTCTTGTACCTACTGCAAGCGGACCAGGAATACGCCCTTCTCCCTTTCCCTGCTGGTGTGCTGCTGCAGCTTCTGGCAGAAAGCAGCCATGGCAGTGAGGCTCCTGAACGGTGCGTGAGCTGTGCTCTGATGCACAAGCTACTAGTGATGCATGACTTCGAGCTGCCTCTGGATGTGGCCCTGCCTGTTGTGGAGGCTCTTATGGCTGACTGCGATGATCAGGTGCTTTTAGGTGTGCTTGAGAGCCTCGAGTGCTTGGGGGGCCAGGAGCTCATGTGTGTAATCAAGAGGGTTGTAAAGCAGCTGCCACTGCTGGGCCCCAAAGGAAGGGTGCTTGTGTTGGAGTATGTAAAAGGAGGGTTGGGCGGGCTGGTGGTTCAGGAGTGGCCTAATGGCCGCATGGAGCCTTCGGTATACAGGCTTACCAATGGGGTGCACCTGCAGGATGTGGTGTCAGTGTATGCGGGGGCCCTTGAGCAGGATGATGCTGAGGTTCTGGGCGTTCTAGCTGAGTGTGAGGAGCTGCTGGGGGTGTTCGAAGATGCGGCGGTTGTGAAAGGCCTGGTTTTGACATGTGATACAAGGGGTGGGATAGCTGCTGCTGGGCTGAGGCAGGCACTGTGGTCTGAAACGCCTGGAGGGAGGGAGCTGCAGGAGTGGCATTGTAAGGCGTCTCAGTCGCCGTTTGTAGAGCGCTATGTGTCCAGCCATGACCGTGAGTCAATGCTTGAGTTTGGATCATACTTCCAGACCCAGGTCAGGCTTGGATCAGGGTCAGATCAGAGTGATGGGACCTGCTCAGATTCGTGGGGCAGCAAAAGCGTTGAGGATGTATCTGAGGCAGAGGTGTGATATGAAAGGTGCCAGGTTGTAATGCTTGATTGGGCTGTGAGTGTCCGAGGCAGACTGGCATGCAGATTCACCATTCATGTTAGATATATCAAGCATGCAGATGCTCCCAGGTTGCAGTCAAGACTGGCCATCCTGCAAAGCAATTAGGCCGGTTTTGGTCAAAAAAAGCCGTGTCTATTGAGAAAACTAAGAGTGCACAAAAAAGAAGCGGGACTCACTTCGGAGCCAGGCAAGCAAGCCCACATCGGAATGCTCCCCGTCTCCGTTTGTAGGGGCTCAACGAGGGCTCGATCGTATGGCAGGCTTAACTTTTCGCCGACTAAAGTGACTACAAGTTGATGGATGAATACGTGTGCATGTCCGTGGTTTCAGTGCAACTGTTTCGATGCCCACATCCGGCCTTGCCGGACCTGTGCTCGGTCATGACTCTGCCCGCCAGTCTAGTCGCATCTGGAGCCCGAAACGGCGCATCTGAGCGGGTGAGCACTATATGATTGCGGAAAAGCGTAGCAGATATAATTAAGATATAATTATTTAAAGCGATCCGGCCAAGCCTCCAGGAGTCATCGACCAAATGCGAGAGTTTACATGTATTACAACACCCCATGGTCGGCAAAGATCCACGATAACACATGCTCATCACAACAAAGTACATCATTGATGCTATACAACCAGCATCACATTCATCATTCATGTTGACTATGTCAAACAAAACACTTGTACACCATGCAAACTCACGCTTTGCTGTGTGCCACATCTTTACACATCCTTGCCTTCACAGATGAAAGCACGATCAACGCTCGGAATACATTGACTCTACACAAGAAACAAAAGCGATAAACATACTTGCCGCACACCTTCACTTGCAAAACTTCACAAATGAGGCCATCTTCCACAGCTGACGCCATCTATCTTCCACAGCTGAAGAATCTTCCATTCAGTCACACTCCTCTCATTCACGCACAAAACCTCACATTGGGAGACTGTCATATGGCTTGCTTATTAACTTCGCACTTGCATCTGATGGCTCTTCAGTGAGAATGAGTGCATTATGAGTGCTTGTGATATCCCATTCCTGGCGACCCCAAATCACCCATTACACATTGCAATGTGATGAGTGGACGTACACTTCCCAACTCCATGGGCAACTTTCAAACCAAGACCCCTACTATCACGCAGTCCATCCAAACCCGTGTTCTCATGCAGAGCTGAACCCCGCAGCCTTTCCTCCTCTGCCACCCAGCTCTTTCAACCTGCACCAGCGTTCCTCACCCACCCCAGCACCCCTGCCAAGCATCCTTCCCAAGCCCCTTTCAAAAAGGGGTTACCGACATTCATTTTTTACAACTCCCCCAACCCCTCATCCACGACCTCTCATCCACAACTACTTGAGCTGCAACCCCTCTCAAGCGAAGTGATTCTCCACATCCACCCCTGCATCTGTCTCCTCCAAGGTAGCAAACTCCAGGAAGTGTGTGGGACGGTGGCTGTCATGGTAGAACTCCTTGGGGTTTGACAGCTTCAATCCGTAGCGCATGTTAGGACTGTGCTTCACACCCATGAAGTTGTAGTTCCACACACCAGTGTCAGGTACCATGTAATACCCCATGAACCTGAGCAACAGATAGGTAGCAACATGTTGTGCTTAGATATGGACATCAAGCAGGCACTAAACCACCACATGCGTGACTCAGGCATGCATGGAAGCATGACATAAGTGCAGTTGGACAATGGGCATTTCAGAGCAGGCAGGGAAGCAACGAGCGGCAAGGCACATGAAGAAAGGCAACAAGATAGGACAGGTTTTCTGTGTGCAAACTGATGCAGACTGCATCATGGCATTAAGAAGAGTATGATTTTTCTACTAGGGACATAGGTTCAATGTTCATCCAATGTTTTCCACCTAACCCCCTTCCAATCACATCAGATACCCCAATGTCCTACGATCAGAGGTACAACCTGGCCATTTGATTATTAAACCAATTGAGCGGATTCACAACCACACGGACCCTGGCAGGCCTGCCTCCAACTACAATGATTTTGGAGACGTCTGACATGTCTTGAAGAATAGTATCAAGACGACAAGTTTAGCATTCTGTCACCCACGAACCTTGATGCACTCTACAACAGTGCCATCAACACGCCCTCTCACCTGTCACTCAGCAGCAGCTGCACCTTCTCATAGTACGTGGGGCTGTAGTCCCTGGGGTTTGCAGCCTCAGAATCCTTCTGTACACGGCCCCACTCATAGCCAGCAGGTGTCAGCTTGTAAGCTGTCAAGCTGCAGCTGCCTGGTGTGAAGCTGCATGTGAGGGTGATGCACCTCTCACCATCCCATGACTTGAAGTCCTGGAGCATCTTGGCATGCTTCACAACATCCTGCAGAGCACAAAGAAGGATTATGATGTGACGATGCGTCAAACAAGTCCTCAAAGCACAGGATTGTCAACAGGCTGCACAGGGGCAAGATTGGAAGCAGTATGGTAGCAAAGGAGCCGGCCACTGGTGCCAGGCAGCCAGCCACCAGCCATCCGCCCCAATTGTCATTATGAGTGCCTTTTATGATACCGGTATGCCATATCAAAGAGTGCATAGACCCCGCAGCTCAAACTCAGTGAGGTAGAACAGTCTTATGTGGCACACCAACCTTTGCAGGCCTTTCCCTCTCTCACCCACACAAACTGACATCAGTGTTTCAGACACAGCCAAAAGACACTCCCGTCCACACCAGGCCCCTGTTCAAAGCCCCGTTTTCTTCAGTTCGTAAGACCAAGTCTTAGATACCAATCCTTACTAAGCCCTCCCGAGCCCTCTCCTGCTGCCTCACTTACCACTGGAGCCATCTGCGGCAGCTCGTTGGGTTGAGTATGCATCCATCCAAGAGGCTCCAGGTCCCTCAGTAGGTCATGCTCTGAGAGGTGGGTAGGCAGCACAATGTTGTTGTGTGTGCCATGCTGGGGCGGCATCACCACTGCCCTGATCTCCTTCACCTGGGGGTTGTCAGGAGGACTCACGCCGTACATGTAGCCAGCAATCTGCATTCAAGGGAAGCAGGAGTGGGAGGATGTCAAGTCAGGACATGCTTTGCTTAAGTGCATCGGTTAAAGGATCCAGAGCAACAGCTTGTAACGCTTTGGGTCACGCAGGAACCTTTCCAGGGCGTATCAGCAGACTGGTGCATATCAAACACTATGGAAATCCCTACCTCCCACCACGACTGCTGGCTTGATCCACATTGACAGCATATGTGACTTGACAACAAAACCTGCCTCCAACTAGAAAGTGCAAAACAACTTAATGTTGCTGGACAAACTTCCTGCAGTAGGATCTTCCTATAACTGCAGCTGCCCTGCCCCTGCACTTGTGCCCCCCTTGCCTGGTAACACGCCCCTACCCACCTGAGTGCGTAGGTCCGCAATGCAGATGAACTTCTTGAGCAGGTTCTTGGGCATCACATACGTGTACCCCGCCTCCTGAATCTCGTCACTGTTAACGTAGATGTGATTCACCCGCAAGTGCAAGTTCGCTGCACTGATCGCACGCACACGCCAGTCCGTCTTGCTGCCAAACTGCGCCTGCTCATACGGACTCGTCGTTGTGACGATCAGCTCATCGCCATGCACATTCACGGACTTAGTCGTCACCGCTGTCATGTTGCCGCCCTCCTTCGCCTGCTTCTCTATCTCTGCAATCTGCTGCCGCTGCTGTGATGGTGGGGTAATTTCCGCACCCAGGATGATGTCACGGATCTCGCTCTGGGTTAGCGCCCCCACATTCACATTGTTCTTCTTGGCGTAGTCAGCCAGGATCAGATCCTTGAGCGCAATCTCCACCTGTAGCAGCAGGAGCAGAAGACAATAAGCTGGGTTCCATGCGGCAAATACCCACATATGTTCTTTTCCATGTGATGACAGATTAAAAGACAACAAGGCATTTTGCAAGCAGGGGGCCCAAGCATACAGACCAACCAGGCACAGGTTACATCAAACAGTTCTGTTCAAGACCCTTCCTTCCAGTAAAGCTTGACAAACTCTGCAGAACTTTCCTTCTGGATAAAACTTGTGATTATTACAGTAACCATTACCGAAGACATGATATTCGAAACCTGCACAGCAGAGCTGCAATAAAAATTGCAGCTCACCCCCTGCATTCCCAGCAAACAGACCTAGCCCCCGCTCCAGCTTAATAACGAGTCCCATACTTGTCGTCTAGAAGTCAACCCCCTTTGAAACGGCCCCCATACCATCACAGAACCCCCCACCCACCTTGATCCACTGCTCATCCGTCAATGTTGGCCACACATGGTGCGGCTGCGTGATGATGCTCTTATCCGGCCGCAGCAGCATCCGTGCCTTCTCCGGGTTCACATGAAGCGCCCTGAGTATCAAAATCAACCTGCTGAACGCTGTGTAGCTGCTGATCGTCTTCAGCCAGTCATCATAGATGTTGAACAGCACCATCTGAGGCTCCGTTGCCTTGAGGATGAGGTCCCCAAACTTCTCTAGCTTGATGGCTGCCTGGAAGGGTAGTTGCAGCTCGCTGCCTGTGATGACGATGTTGGGGAAGTCCAGGAGATGGACCTCTAGGGGGTCGAGCATGCCCTTGCGCGTTACGATGATGCGCTTAGGCTGCTCTTCTACTGGTAGGGAACGTACCAACGCTGCAACCTACACCAACAGGTAGCAGCAGTCAGACTTGACAAGCTGTCTTCCAATAAGCCCATGCAGATCGTGACTAAGTCATCACAATTAAGCACAGTGTCGGCCCTCCAGCACTGTGTCGAAAGGAAACGTGCTCCATATCCGTCCTTGACAGCATACATCTCCACTTCCTTTTGCCAAGCAGGGCAAGCTGAAATCGCAAGCAAGCTATAAACCAACTATTCCCTTTTATAGAGTCATATACAAAGGTGTGTGCTCACCTCCTCAGCCGTCTTCCACTTGGCCAGCTGACTCAGACGCTTCTGTCCTGCCCACACACTAGTGTGGATGATCTTCAGGAAGAGCTGCCCTGACCGTGGGTTGAAGATGAAGATGGCGCCATTGATGGGCTTGGTGGTCAAATTACCCTCAAAGGTCTTGTGGATGGTCACCCTGCATAAAACACAAAGCACCCAATAAGCTCTATCCCTCAGACCCAGTGATGATGATGCTGTACTGCACAGCCGCAGCCAGCAGCAGGCACCGGCCATACTGCCTGTTGCCGTGGTAGCAAGAAGACCGAAAGGTGCTTGCAGTCCCCAAGTCTGGCAGAGGAGAAATGTGCTTAACAAGGCCTTGTGCAATCACTGGGTGCACACAGAACAAGCGCAGGGCATCACCTCCCGTTCTGCTTTCCTTCCAATAAGGCGAATCCAGCCAACCCAGCCAAAAGCACCATCAATGTTATGGCCGACATGGAAACATGAGGTATTTCACACAACCCCTATTACTAGGTTGCGCACCTGTACACGTTGGTATCATCCACAAACCAGATGATCTGGTTGCTGAACAGCTCCCCGTAGTTCTGGCTGCTGAGGTAGGGCTCAGTGGGCTCGCTACTGTACAGCTGCAGACCTTTGCGGATACGCTCACGCAGCACGTACATCGCAGGGTTGCTCTTCATGATCTTGGCCATCGCCTGGATGACAAGTGGCTTCACACCTGGGAACCAGTTGCCAAAGGCACTGCACAAAGACAAACGGACCATCGGAACATATTTCAGCTTTGAAAACACCAGGATGCCCTGCTAAAACTGCGCTTCCAAACATAGGAAAGGATTAGCACAGCCCGGGTGCAGCCAAAGGATCTGGACCACTAAATCATACAGGTTCCTGACTTGTTAAAGACATTCATCAATAGCAAATGCCCTGACTTGTTAAGACATCAATCATTAGCAAATGCTTCACCCCGGTGACCTCCAGTCCTTGACACACTAACACAACTATCGAGCTGCCTTTCCTGCTAAGTAAATCACTAACTTGTGCATATATGACAATGTATTAGGGCAGCTTCACATGCCACGACATCAAGCAAAGCATCCAGGAATGCAACCTGCTAGGCCAATCCAGCACCACAGTCACACATCCCCATCCCACCTGTGCAGGTTGTAAGCCAAGTCAATCCCAATCATGCAGCCATAGGGGCTTGGGTAGATGCTCATGTTGTCTGTGGTGTAGTCCAGGAACTTGGCACGGGTGTAGCGCTCGATGTCATGGCTATCATAGTCCCCCCAGCGCAGCTGCACATCCAGCCAGTACTTCTGACCAGGCTTCTGGTCAAACTGGTCATTGGTGTCTGCCATCAGGCTGGGCTTGCTCAAGTTCCACCTACAGAGGCAGAGGTGCACACAGGATGCGCATCAGCAACATAAACATGCTACGCTGTACTACTTCTACGCACGCATTCAGCATTCAACATCTACCATCCGTAAGCTTTCATAAAGGTTTCTGGGCTTTGTAAGTAAACCATCTTCATGTATGCCCAAGGGGTAGGAAATGCTTGCAGTAGTAGCACAGTTACTTAGCAAGGGCACGAAAGACTAAACTGAGAGATGTCCTGCAGCCATCTCAGGAACAAGCCATGAGCCCCTGCTGCTAAGCCACACTCACCTGTGTGCTGCAAAGAGCAGGATGTCAGCACAGCTGCTGTTCATCTTGTAGCTCTTACGGGGATGGATGGTCTCCTTCTGCACAGTCTCAATCTCCAGCGCATCCAGCTCCTGGTCAAACACCTGGCACAGGTCCTGCAACAATAATCGTTGACAGGAAGCCAATTATCAGGATCTTGCCAGCAACAAGGGAGAAGGACAGCACAAGCATTTGTGAAAACTTACAAGGTGCTCAGCATTTGAATGCCCTGCTGTGCTACAGCCTTCAATTTCAATCACATGGGCTGCAGTGATAACAAGATGGCATGGACTCTTCAGCACCACATGCACTACCTTGCTAACCCATGCACATTGAATTTCTGAAAGTACACCTGAAGTCAAAATATGCCTCACTCCCGCCCTGGCGAGGAAGCTTACCTGCATGTAACACAACCCTCTCTTGTGAAGCTGGCGCATGCCACTATATAAGCCACTTTGACGGCACAGTGAGATGCCACCATGCCGCCCAGGAGGCCCCCCCCCCACGCACGCCTTCCTCCCCCAAACCTACCATGACGATGCTCTCATGGATCTTCTGCCACAAATGCGCACGGAAGATCTGGATCAAGCTGATCTTCAGAGTGGGGATCTTGCCGTGCATGAAGATGCCCGTCAGATCCAGCTGCACCTGGAAGCCCACATACACATTAGCCCTGTTGATGGTAGGGGACCACCACAGCGTGAAGCGACGGTTGGGGATCTGGTTCAGACCACTCCTCTGGGCATTCGTCAGCTTCTTGTACTTCATGCTCTCCTCAAAGCCTGCAGGAGTCAGAGGGAAGGTTCAGCAAGTCAATAGGTCCAAACTGGCCGGCCATCCAAGCCAATTGAGCATGGAAGCTCCCAAAGCTGGTCACTACGGTGCTGCCCTACCTTCTCAGCAACTTCCACCATTTCAGACAGTTGGCAGTGTTCAATCAAACATATCGTTGATGCAGAGGCTGAAACCCAAATTTATAACATCCTTTGAGAATAGCTAACGCACATCTTTAAAGGCGTTGAGCCGGACATACCTCCTGAAAAGCGACATGGCAGCACCACAGCCCTTACCTGATGCCTTCTCCCAGAACAGACCCTCCCAGGTTGGGAAGTATGTCCCCTTGAACAGCGTGTGCTCCAGGATTCCCTCCACACCTCCCAAAGCCTGGATCACATCCGTCCTGTAGTTGTTCAGGTTCCACAGCTTGCCGTCGTGCCGCTGATGGGTCCACCAGAAGGGGTTCTGCCGCAGTACATGGTACTGCTTGAACTCCTGCCGTACCCTCCACCCACGATCGTAGGAAAGAGTGTGGCGGTCCTCTGTAAGTAGCAGCAAAAGTCAAAGACTTAGCAAAGCACACTGTGCTGCTCGCCAGCTCTACAGATGCAAGCACTGCCTTCTACAATACACATGCCTTGCCAGAAAAAAACATCTGCCCGGCCTGCCCAGGCTTGTGACTTGCATCTGTCGTGCCCGTCAATCAAGTGCAACAGCTAAAAATCTGCAAGTGCAGCAGCCATAAATCAGAAGTTTTTTTGAAGATAACGAACAACAGTTACAACAGCAGTAACAATAACAGTTACAACAGCAGTAACAATAACAACATATAAACAAAACTGACAATGCATAGAGGGATACAGCGAGGAACGCGAGTTTGCGCTGGCAGTAAGAAAATACCCTGTAGTTTTTGTAAGGACTAAATATCCCAGGTCCACCACAGCACGGGCCCTCAAAACTCCACCCTATGACCCACATCAGTGGCACTAGGTCCACTAAATCTAACAGAACTTACTCTGGAAGAGTGTGTTGATCCGTGGGATACCCCTGTCCCAGCTGTCCTCCAGATCCTCCAATGTGAGCCGCCTGTTCTGCGCCTTTGCCTCCTCACGCTTAAGGGCATACTCATTCCACACGCGGTCGCTGTCGGCAAACTCGCTCTCCCAGGGCTGGATGTACCTGAGATGAGAAGAGGATGGAACATCTCTATCATTTAAGTATGATCTTACCAATTGCAGAAGTCGTGTACTCACTTGACCAATAACCCGCTATTGCATTTGGCATAGGCACAGCCTAGCTGCGAACAACATCCTAGCTCTCCTGCACTAATGGTATGCACACCCAATCTGCTAGAGAACTTGACTAGGACCTCTACAACACCTCTTGACATTTGTTAGCTGTCGAGTATTCAAACCTAGACATCAAGTACATGGATCAGTTCACAGAGATGTATGGCCAAGGTTGCGGGCTGCCAAGCTATTGCGCTTAGCAGCTAGCCAGCCCTTCAGTACACCCTCAAAGCCTCTACACAGCACCCAGGTCACCAGCGTCACCAGAACGGTGACAGGTGGAGGGTAACCATGCAAGTCTATCTCCCAGAGGTGTAACAGTCTGTGTTTATGGGAGTGGGCAAACTGCAAGCAGTGCCCATACACAGACCTGACTGACCATCTGGATGCGTCACTTGTGATGCTATCAATAACCTAGATAGTCACACAAAAGAGGGAGCAAAGCACCCATGAGTCCTTCATAAACCTCTCCACAGCCTGAAGTGGCGAAACCCCAACTGCTCAACCCTTCGCCTCAGCCAGCTATCCCTCCCCAACTGGCTCGACACAGAGCATCTTCAGGATTACAAACCTGAAAACCCCTTGCACAAATTCATCCAACACCATCCTCCACCCCCAAGCCCACACCCAATCCCCTTCAATCCCTGCAACAAAATCTCCTCAAACTCACCTGTACAAGTTAGGGATCAACTGGTCCTCCTCATGGCTCATACCCGCCCTGAAGTGTGTCACCCCTAGATCTGTCTGCTGACTGTAGCGCAAGTCGCTCTGTGGGATGAGGATGTGGCCCATGCTCAACATCCCCAGGCCTCCCACCTCCTTGGGCGAGTAGAACACCACAGGAGGGAATCGACTGGGCATCTTACTGTTCAGCCCGATCTTGATACTGCATACAGAAAAACGACACACTGGTCAGTTTTGGCAGGCAGCTGTTGAGCTGGTAGCTGTTGTTTGTACTCTCTTTTACGAGATGATGTGGGCCTGCACCTCAAACATCTTCGCAGGCAGGCGACGACATCAAGGTAGCCATTAAACCATGTAGCAACAGCACCCATCATCTCGTCAGGAGCTTAAGTGAGCACACCCACCCATATCATCCAGCCCTAAGCTCCATGCCCCAACCCCTTTTCCCACGTTGTGCCCGCACATATCCCTAAGATTCATGGCACACTTCCTTTTCCCCTACGATATGCTATTCATGATACTTTCACTGTGCACACTCAATGTCTACCACCCTCCTAATCATGTCACCACACCCCATATTCACCCCATGCCCCCCCCCCCCGCCCCGCCCGCACCGTGTCTGTACCGCCTCCTCAGACTCAGCAGCAGCTCCCGCATCATATCATCACCTCCATCCCTTCCTCCATTCTTCATCTGCCCCTTTCTACCATTTCTCCACCCTTAAAGTCACCCCCAAAGCCACTCACCGTGTCTGTATCTTGTTCTCACACTTGACCAGCAGGTCCAGCAGCTCCTGTGTGTGCACCACTGCCTCACGGTAATATGTCATCAGACCAATCAGTGCTGTGTTCCACTTGTTGGCAATCTTGGTGAAGGTGGTGCTGCCAGAACTCATCAACACCTGGCGGATGCGGTTCTCAAAGGCCTTCAAAGCCTCGTCATCAACACGCAGGTAGGCCTGCAACACAACAACCGAGCTTGATCAGTCTACTGAGCTATGCAAGCGGAGCCAGATAACTGCATAAGCTTCTATACAAATTGTCCCTAGTACCCTGAAAGGAACCACCATTTGCTGCCAACCAAAAGATTGTGCTGACCTTCTACCATACAGATAACCATTACATATCCATATCTTTCACACACTGCTACAAGCAGCATGAACAGTGAGGCTAAACTAAGCACATTCCGAACATGTACAGCAGAATGTAGCAAGGAAATAGAGAGGCCAGCACATGCATGATCCACTCTAAATACCGTACACACATAGTTCCAGGGTGCAGACTGTTCAGCTAGTGCCATCAGGCGTCACAGAGCACGCCCACAACCAACAACAAAGGTCAGCTCACCTGTGCTGTCCTCTCCTTTGTGGCCAGGCTCTGCAGGGCCCACACACCATCCTTGTTGGCAAAGCCCTCCGTCACCATACGGCACTTGGGCAATATCCGCACCTGAGGAGCAAAACGACCCGAGGGCAGCAGTTGGTCAGATCCAACGGGTAATCTAGCACAAGCTGTCAGAGGGTGGCAGAATTCAACATCCCAGTTTTTCTGCATACTTTAGCTTCCATGCCCTCCTGGGCTATCCTGGCCTATGCGAGGAAGCTCACCCATTGGAACCTGAGTTCTTGGCAGTTACATGGAAACCGTATGACACAGCTGTGGCTGAAGCACGTTTAAAGTGCATTGAACACTAAACGCATAATGCCTAGAGAAAGCACCTGCAACAACCTCTGCATATCTCACAGGGTACTTCACCCTCTCACCTCAAAGCCAACCATGCTGAACAGCAGGTTCGGGTTGTCCTTGCTGTACACGCTCACAAAGCTGTTGTTCCACTCCAGTGTGGTGATGCTGCGGGGCAGGCGGTTGCGCATGTCCCAGAACACAGCACGCCCCAGGTTCACATCGTGCTTCATCAGCCGCATGCGGGCATCCCTGGGCCAGCACTTCTTGTTGTTGTACCCCACAATGTTCTCGTTGTTGGGGTCGGGGTGCTCTGTGAGGTAGCGCTGAATCAGGTCCCGAGCCTCCTCAGCAGTGAACCTGAGCAAACACCAAACATAAGCATCTGATCAAGCGAGACAGATCATGCTTAGCTTTTGGGCCGGGCAGCATCCCACATGTGACTCCAAGCAGCTTGTTGGTGTGTGTACATAGCGTAAGGTCAAGACAGGAAATTGAGAGATAAGGTAAGGGATTCCTTGTTGCCACGAACTTATCTCACACAATCCCTCTCACTAGGGAATCCCCTTGTCAGCTACCAAGGTTCCCATGTACACAGGGTGTCCTTAGCCACACTGGACAAAGCTGAAGGACTCATCACATTCAAGCCTAATACTTAGTCACAACTTAAGTGTCAGCTGCATCCAAAGCAACAATTTCATAACACCCTGTTAGGCACTAGCGGTCTCACATCATGCTAGCCAAGTTCAAAACAACAACTCCTGGTGGAAAGCAGAAAGGCCCTAGATACTTAGCCTTGGACCCTGTGCCATTCCTTGCTTCAGCTCCTCAGGCCGTCTCACCTGAACAGGATATGTACCCTGTCAATGTATCTGCTGTAGGCCCTAATGGGGTGTCGGGTCTCAGTGCGGACATCCCTGAACTCCAGGAACTGACACGGCTGGTTCGCAGGACCTGCCAGCTCACTGGCTCGTGTCAACCCCAGCAGCAGCAGGTCCAACACGAGGCCATAAAACTGCACAAAGAAACACAAGACATCCATCAACACCATTTCCGGACCAGGGCTGGAGGTAAGGGTAGAGCCAGATGCCCTATGCATTACTTTGCCTTTGCTGTCCGCACCAGCCAGTTACTGTCACTGTGCAAGCTAATGCCTTGAAAGCAGCCACCTCGTCAAGCCTGCTATTCATTGCACCAAAGACAAGCTGGAAGACGCATCAACATATGTTATCACTATGCTTAGATCTGACAACTGAATGGACAACTGGAATGAGCCAACACATACGAGCAACTGCCGCCGCACCTGCACGATGAAGGATGCAAACTGCAGCCCCCTGATGATGCCGTAGTTGTTGGTGTGCATCATGTCCTTGTAGGTAATGGACACATTGTTCTTGCCACTCATGTAGTCTGCAAGATTATGATCCATCACCAGACGCAGCAGCCTGCAAGTAGCAATCCCAAGCACGACATATGAAGTCATAAACACATACGATGCAGGACACGCCTATGCTGGTTACATCTAAAAGCAGTGCAACATGCATATGCACATGCAGCTGCAGGGCAGCTATCCCTGCATAACCGCCTCAAAAGGCGTGCCACTTCCGATAGTCATCAGTGTTGTCCTCAGCAAAGATGTTGTAATCCTTTGTCACCTGGTGCTGTGACACCCTGGTGCTCAGACAGAAATCTTGTGTAGACTATCATTGGACAAACACACTAACCAACCATCCATGCTGCTGGAAACACATAATGCTTCATCACCATGCAAGCCTAAGCTGCAAGCAACACAGCAAGCCTTACCGGCCTGTGCTTTCCTCCTCATGACAGGATGTGACTAGAAGTGGACGTGGATTAAATTCTACCCCAGCGCCCCATCACACAACACAGCCAAGAAGCTGCACTGATGCAGCCCAACATACAACATCTTCACTCTTGGCTGCTTCGTGCCGACAACCTCTGTTTCACCATTGACCCAAACGCCTAGAAAGCATACAGGCACTCAAGACCCAGTGCTAAGAAAACTACCGGTAACAGAGTCCTACGGTAACAAAGACTATGTGGGGTTTAGAGAACAGCTGTAGGGTTTAGGGCTTAGGGTGAGGGTGCCTTACCTATTCAGCAGCGTGATGTCCACCTTCTCATACATCTTCTCAAAAGTGCTCTGCATCATGACCACGCACTCCCCCTCCGACGTATCCCAGATGTTCGCCATGTTATTGATCCCCGTACACCAGCGGTACACCAGCAGCGGCGGCGGCTCAGCGTCAGACGGCTTCACCCAGTTAGGGAAGAGGAAGTGGCGATCAGCCTCAAACCAGATGTACTGGTCAAGGTAGCAATCCGTGATCTTCTCCAGGGGCTCGATCTCGTACACTGGGATGAGATGGCTGTACATGTCCATAAACTCGATGGACACCTACATGGAAGGAAGTGAGATCAGGGTTTAGTGCTGAAGCTGATGAGGAGATAGAGACAACTGCAATTTGAAATCCAAGCCACTTCAGCAAAGCACAACATGATGCCGCGCCGGGCAGATATTACTGTAGCATGTCAATTTGTACTACACTCCTCCAGCCAAAAGACCATCAACCAGTACATACCAGAGCCCTGGAAACAGTGAAGCAACCATAGTAGCTCTGCCAAAGCCAAGCTCTCTTTGTTAATAGCTTCAGGTCAGTACCCACCTCTTTGAAGTGCCTGTTCGTGAGCAGATGCCGCTTGATTCGCTGCAGTGCCTCATGTGGGTTGTCATAAGCCTGCTCCACCAGACCCAGCTCCTCCCTCTGGCTCTGGTTGAGCCGTACCGCCACCACGTACTGCTCCTTCAGCCGCTCAAGGGCAAGGATCAGCAGCTTGGTGTCGTGCTTGTAGTTCAAAGGAGGGAATTGGATGGGCCGGAACCTGGGAAGCAGCACAAACAACCAGAGAATTGAACATCAACACACAGCACTTACTGCAATACGTCAGCTTGCCAGCATAACAGAGATGTGATAATGTAGGCAGGTTCCATCGTTCTTACTAGTAATGTTCTGGTTCTCATCTCTGGACGTGGCAACAGCAACAAGCATGCCCTCCTCTGCAGGATGCACTGAAACCAATACAACCATGCCTATTATGACAGATTCAAACCTAAGACCTGCGATAGACACCCTCAATCACGCCGAGCATGGAAGCCTTGCAGCCTGCCAACAATTGCAAGCTGCTGTGCCCCTTCAAGATGATAAACTTCTCCCCTTCAGTCAATCCTGCTTGCCAGCCCCACCAGTCCCTCTGCCCAACCGTCACTCACTTCCTGCTCTCCAGCCAATGTACCAGGGTGGTGTAGATGGCCACGGCTTCCTCAGGCGTGACATAGGGCCCGTCCTTGAGGTAGTTATGCTGCCGCTCCTGCTCACTCTTCAGGTACAGCCGGGTAAGACGCCCTAGGTTCTTGCGGCACACTGTCTTGTCCACTGTGGCACCGCGCCGAATGCGCTCACGGTTGTAATGCGCCACCTGCACATGAATTACACAACTAATTCTCAAACAGTGAAACTTCAACCAACCAAAGACACATCTGTTTTATCACCTCCAGGGCGCTTTTCAAGCAATGATATATAAAGGACAAGACACAGTCCTA
The DNA here is from genome assembly GCA_963556185.1 of Pseudopediastrum boryanum. NCBI lineage: Eukaryota > Viridiplantae > Chlorophyta > Chlorophyceae > Sphaeropleales > Hydrodictyaceae > Pseudopediastrum > Pseudopediastrum boryanum. Next base: position 7,000,773 of record OY744495.1, read on the forward strand.
GACACTGCAACAGGAGGGGCCATGCACTGCAAATACAACTGCAAAGCCAGCACGGCATCCAATGCAGCCCTGTTGATACACTCGTCCTCAGCAAAGATGTTGTAATCCTTTGTCACCTGGTGCTGTGACACCCTGGTGCTCAGACAGAAATCTCGTGTAGATTATCATTGGACGGAGTGCTTGTAGTGATCAGATAAAAAGACACGCTGCTGGCCCAGACAACAAGCTGGAGAGAGCAACATGCATGGCCATCCTGAACTCAATGGATGGACAGCAACAGGCCCTTTCCCAGCAAACAAGTGGTCACCCGTTATGACCTGGTGCTGTGACACCCTGGCACTTAAACAGCAAATAGGTAGAACTTACTAGGGGGTCGAAGAGTGAGTTCGTAACAGCACACGGTACCGAGCGACCGACATTGGGGCAGCCTAGAAAGTATCAGTCATGTCTTACACTGGCAGAGCCTAACAAGCGACCCACCACTTTTCGCAGATAACCACCACCACGCTGGTGTTCCTTCTACGTACGGTTACATTCCATTTATATTCATCTCAACGCAAAAAGCACCAAGACAGCAGGAAGAATTTAATGGTTCTTCCTGCTCTCTCTGAACCCCTTTCCCTCCCAGTTAATCTTTCCACCCACTCGCGCGCCCCCCCAATCAAAGCGAGTCCCCTCCTCCTCAGCCACCCACCTGAGTCCACCAGTCTGCTTTGTGCTTCACATAGCGCAGGATCATGTTCTCCACCGGCGCCGGCAGCCCAGGCACCTTCCACGGGATATTCGCCTTCCAGCAGCGCCACGCCTCGCTCAGATGCTGCAGAATGGTCTTCGCCTTGTTCTGCTTCACCCCCTCAGGCATCATGTCCAAGATATCATGCATCACTGCAGCTCGCAGCTCCAAGTCAAAATGACTCTCGATGCGCTGCTTAGTGACCGTCTTGGCGATACCCTTGCTCTGGCGCCCCTCAAACTGGCGGGCAAGGAGGTTGCCCAGCCACCGCTCTAGAAGTGGGACGATGCCGCGCAGGAAGAACAGCCATACCCGCCACATGGGAGCCCAGAAGCCAACACCAGGGCCCTTGCCTACAGGACCTGTGTTGAACCTGCAACCCAGCAACAAACCACCACAACAATAAGATAGAAGACGACAGAGTGATCCACACTATTAGTTCAATCGGGCACCCAAGATACTGACGCCCCACATTTCCCCACCTAGTGCACCAGTATGCCTTTGAGCACCCCCTTAACATTGCTCTTGGATGACACGTAAAGATGCGGCAGATGCGCATCACCTATCCAGCACAGGCAGTGCTAGTGTCTGAGAAAGCTTAGCACTGGCAGCCTGTAAGTAAACTACTGAGCAGCAGCTCACAGGACTTTTGAACAACATATCAAAACGTAGGAAGGCTTCAAAAACCAGGTGCTGCTATCCGAGTAAATACAGTGCACTGACAGCTTTGACATAGAGGCAGATGCACAAAAACATTGTTGCTGCTCCACTATGGGCTGGCAGCTATATCTTATCAACCCAGTCTCACATTAAGTGTTGTATAGTACACCTCAACCGTCGCTTCTCCTACCTGTAGTAGATGAGGTGCTTCAGGTCCTTGCACATGCGGATCTGCCTCATCAGGCGGTACTTGTAGCGGTACATGCCGGTCAGCTGACCCACGTGACTGAATATGTACTGCAGGCCATCCGCTAACTGGAAGGCATCCACGTTGCCCAGCCTGCACACGGGACAGTACCAAGAAGAGTGAACAACGGCTACAGCAAAGAGCTGTAACAATTTTTGCAAACATGCAAGCAAATTCGTTGGATGCATGTGCCCGGTGCTGCACAGCTCCGAGGGCACTGCAGTAATCCATCTCATACATGAACATGCAAGCACACCTTGATGCTGATTGCAGTAGGGTCTCTTGATATCTACACACACACCTACAGCTGATCCCAACAGACCCCTTGGAGTGATGGCACTGTCAGTTAAATCATGGGATAAGAATCCAACATGCACATCCTTGCATGCTGTCCAGGCTCCAACTGTGATCAACCAGCGTTATGCTGTACATCCCCTGCAGCTCTACACATCCCCATACTTATTCAGATATACGGGCCCACCAACCCTTGGCCTAGCTACGACAATCAAAGTGCCCAGCCTCATTCTAGCACCGAAGACGCCACCCACACACACCCCTCAGATTATGCAGCCACCCAGACCCCCTGCCTACCTGTACTGCACATTTGCATCCACCACCAGCTTCGTCAACCGCAAGATCTCCCTGCACAGATGGAACGCATTCCCAAAGCGACTCTTCTTGCGCTCCTTAGTGGTCAGCGTCTTCACCGGCTTCAAATTGAAGTTGTAGTCCAGATGCAGGTAGTTCAGGTTCTTACGGTGAATCAGCAGGTTCAGCATGTTGTACCCCTGCCTGCACACCTGCAGCCCCACCTCCACCCAATCTAGCTCAGTGCACTGGAAGAACTTGGTGTTCTTCAGAGCCCGCAGCAGGTACTTCTTCTTGACGCTCTTGGGAGGGCGGCTGTGCAGTAGGTTGAGCACGTAGTTCTTCAGCAGCTTCTGGTAGCTCACACGCACCTGAGGAGCACAAACGGAGCGAGGGTCTAAGTATCATGCGAGTGGGGGACAATCGCTCTACCACCACCGGACAGCAGTAGCAAGCGCAGTATATTGAGCAGCTTTGGGTAGCTCTTAGGCGCCTTATAACAGGGAATCACATAAGATGTTCTAAACAGACAACAGCAGATGAAACCTGCATGCAGCATCAACAATGCCAACTGCAGTCTGTGTGAACGCCGCAGCAACACGCCTTGTCCTTTTGACCACTGCATCGGCATTGGTAAGCCTGTGTAACCCCCTCCTCCTCCCCTGCGCTGACCTGGAACAGTGTGACCTGGAACAGTTTGATAACAACGAGCCTCTGCTTCAAAAAACACTGACCCTCTCATGTTGCCTGCTTGCACCACCATGCACTCCTGTTCCAGATCCAGCCTGAATGTCAACCTACTCTTAACCCCCCCCCCCCTTTTTCCCCAAGCCCAACCAGGTAAACCGCGCTCACCTTCACAGGGTACTGCTGAGGGCAGTGCTCCTTGAACCAGCTATTCGTCAATGGCACGTCCTGTGCCCTCCGCATGTGCCCACTGCGCACATTGAACGGCCCAGGCGCCCACAGCAGCGCTATGGCCGACGCCGTGCTGTCCGAGTACAGCGGTGCCTCTGACATGAATGGGTCCACCCCCTCTGGCAAACTGAAGCTCTCAAAATCCCTCTCCTCCTCCTCAAGCTCCTCCGCACTGAGCCCCTCTAACCCTAGCGGCAGCTTGCTCCCCTTCCCTGTCTTGTATGCTGGCAGCGGGTGGATCAGGGGGTCAAAGTAGAAGGCGGGCAAGTCCGGGTCCTCCGTCTTAATATACATAGTAAGAGGCTCATGGTACACAGAGAGCCGGACCTTGCGAGGGCGGTTGTTGTAGAGGTAGGGGAAGGCCACCTTGTACTCGGTGCGGATGGGGTTCCTGATGATGAGCTTGTTGATGTCATTGAATTCATTCCAGTCCTCATCTCGTGTGTCCATGTCACGGTATAGGGGCTCAAACTTGGGGCCTCCTGGGATGGCCATGTTGAGGGACTTGGCAGTGACAAAGGCATCATCGTTGAACAGGTAGAAGTAGTTGCGGTCCACGAAGTCGCTCAGCAGCTGCCCAGCCAGCCTGTGCAATGAACAGAACACGGTCTTTATTCAAGGCAGTGTTCCTGGCCAGTCTATCAAGTACTCTCTGTCAAGAACCAGCTGTTGCGTTCGAAAACATTTCCGAGCATCAGGATTAGGTTGAAATGTCCGTACATCAGGACAGGAAGTACTTATTGCAGCAGGACAGAAGCCGGACTCATGTAATGACATCTGATGATGGCCCCAGCTGCCTTGAAGGTTGTACAGGCAAAAAACAGGGGTGCAGGCTAGGCGAAAAACGCAGGGTTCATGACAGGTACGGCACATACGAGCAAAGGGCATTTTTATACTGAGACCACCACCCCAAACCTATGAGATGTCTCCTAGATGATGGCCCCAGCTGCCTGTATTCCTGGTATATATCGCAATGTTGGTTAGTAAACATCATCACCGTACTAAGAGCGCATAGAAGCTCATAATGGGCCGGAGCATGAACGCACACACCTCTGCCTACAAACTGAAACCCATATGGAACAAAGGCAGTCCTAAGCAGCTGCAAAAACACTACCACATGGAACCTAAACACAACACAACTAGACAATTAGAAGCATCAACCAAGACAACCCATTAGGGAGCTATACAGATGCTATCACTGCTGCTGCTGGTTCCCCTCCCCACCTGTACAGCGTGCTCATGATGGGCAGTGGCAGCTTCCAGCGCCTGTAGCTGGGCCCATTGACAAAGGCACTGTTGTACTTGAGGGGCTGGTGCTCATAGAACCACTCTGCCACAGCACCATCCTCCTCGGGCTCTAGCTCCAGCTCAATGGCCTGTAGCACGGAGAGCACAATAAGCAGACTTTCAGCCACAGCAACACGACCTGCAGCAGCTTTGCATTTAGCCTAAAGCAGAAGCTAACATGGGCTGTGATGCCTTATTCAACGGACCCCTGGAAGCACCCCATGGCAACATGTCCTAGCATGCACATGCTTTTTTAGCCAATAATGTGAGCACATGCGCCACATATGCAACAATAAAGCAAGCATGCAACACCCGCGGGGTGCTAAGATAGTTGGTACATAAACACTCGGAAATGTGGGTACCAAGCACCTGCTGTCACAGCAATGAGAGCTTGAAAAGGTCTTCCAGCCCTCCTCCCAAGACGCCGTGTGTATGCGAGCGGTAGCCATGCAAAACTAAATCAGTAGACACAGTTGAACAAAAAACCCTTACCTCCAGGGGGTCCAAGTCTAGGATGTTATCTGAGTAGTCCAGAGGAGGCTCCTCATCATCAAAGGGCGGGAAGCGCATGCGCTTGAAGTGGCGACGATCGCGCTTCTCACGGCGCATCATGATCCACATGGTCCCCCACTGTGCCATGTACACAGGCTCAATCACCCAGGGGATCTCGTTGACAAAGGTGATGGCCCCAGTGATGTGGTAGATGACCTTCACATTACGCACCTGTAGGTAGGGGCAGAGCAGGCAGGGGAGTTGTCAGGGATGTACCAGGAGTTACAAGCGTTACAAAAAGTGTGGGCGCCTGGCCTCTACCCTACCGCTGGACTAACTCTCACATGCTTGCAATGTGCCCAAATGGAGGGCATTACATAACATAGCTGGAATGCTTCGAAGTGAACTAGGATTGCATGTGTGGAAGCCCATCAGCAACGGCTTCTAATGGTGTTTGCTGACAGAAATGGCATGGAAGCAGATATGCACGCTGCTGCTGCTGCTGCACCACATGGTTTCATCATGACCCACTTGGGCATCACTCCACTGCTGATAGCAACCTTTAGCTGCTGTGCTCCTGCTTGGCAGAAAAATTGCTCTGCTGCCACACGCTGTGACCACCTCGCTGCTGCTGCTGCTGCGATCCCTACTCAGCAGCTGGTGATCGTAATGCCGCTCTTGCCATTTTACACCAAATACCCTCCATGGCTTGATCCTGTACATGACCTCCTGCCACCAATGGCGGCACTTGCCATGCAAGACTGGTCGCAACTGTCTTGCTCCTGGGTTTCATCAGAGTCTTGCAAGGACCGCTTCTGCTGCTGTTGCTGGCCCGGGTGTAGTGCATGTACCTGCCATGCCGCAGCTGCTGCCACTAGTGCTGCTGCATCATTCCTGCTCAATTGCAGCTGCAGCCCACTGAGGCTCTTCCTACTGCTGCTCCTGCTGCTGCCATTTTTGCTGTACTGCTGTCTATAACGCTCTCACCTGCTCCCAGGGCATGGGCATGTTCTCCAGCAGCTTGTAAACAGCATGTGGCACATATTTCAGCGCCCCCAAGTACACACGCTTGTCGTGCCTGAACTTCCTGCTGGTCATGTCTCCATGATCCCTGATGATCTTGCGCACATGCTCTGGTGGCATGTCTTCCTTCTGTGCCTCTGTGTACCCATACTTGCGCTTCTCTGCATAGCGCTTGCTGTTCAGCTGCTGCCACTTGCGTGCCTGCACGAAACAAGGTACGCATGGATACATTTACAAGAAGCCTCAGACATCAAGTGCATAGGCTATATGGCAGTGCCAGCAAAGATAGTCTTCGGACTGCTTGCATCCAGCATGCATGGCTCATTAAATCGACATTCAAAAGCTTTCATTATCACTTATGTTGCAGCGTTCAAAGGCTTAGATCAAGGACAGTTCTCCTGGCTGCTCGGACTGCAGCACCGGATAAAGCATCACACTGCGAGAGAACACCGAGACACACAACGCACCTTTTCTTCCAGCTGCGCTTCTGTCATATGCGAATTGAGGGGTCTAGGGGGTGGCGGAGGCACTGCTACCGGAGGGTTTGGCCTTCCAGGTGGGGGTCCTCCTGATGGAGGTGGTGGTGGGGGGGGTGGGGGGCCGCCAGAGGGCCCGCCATCGGGATGGCCCCTGGGAGGTGGCCCTCCCTGCATGTTAAAGCGTTTGCCTGTATCTATGCGCTTCACCCTTCAGCTTCAACCAAGATAAGGAGAAGATCGGCCGCTGCACACCGATGTCTTCGAGGTTCCCCAACGGGGTTCTTAACTGCCGCTTGATTTAAAGGACGCGTTGCACAATGCATGGCACAGCCTCTGTGTGTATAAGATGTTGCCTGAAAGCTGAAATGGTTCCCCCGAACCCCAAGTTGTATTGCTGGTTGGGCTCCGTTGCCAGCTCTTGAGTGAATCTTAATTCTCAGCTCAGCCCAGACGTCTGCAGACAGCGCTTAGCCTGGCATGGCCACCTGGATGACCTGCACTCTCTGATCCATGCCATTAAGTTAACTTTCTCGCTTCTCATACCGTTTCGGACATGCCTAGTGAACTGGTGCCACAGCGGTAGGCAAGATCATGTGCTGTTTGATGCGATTGTTGCTCTAAGGTGGCTTGTTTTTACCGTCTACAACATGTCTGACGAAGAGGCTGAGGCCGTGGGCATGGACATGGGTTCAGATGATGTCAGCAGCGATAGCAGCGAAGAAAGCAGCGACAGCGAGGACGTGGAAATGGATGCTACTGAAATGGGCAGGCTGATGGAACTTGAAGTACAGCTTAAAGCGAACGCTAATGTCTATGACGCGCATCTGGAGGTGACCCAACCTCGTCGCTGTTCTCGAATTGTAAGGCAGCTAATTCTGACGCATTGCCGTTGCATGGCTCCAGTACATTAACCTACTACGTAAATGCAAGCTTCATGAACGGCTGCGGGCTGCTCGTCGGCGCATGCACGACCTCTTCCCCTTCAATGAGCAGCAGTGGATGGACTGGATCAACGACGAAATGGACATCATGAAAACTGCAGACGACCTCCAGATCATCAGGCAACTGCACGAGGACTCTGTCAAGGACTACTTGTCAGCTAGCCTATGGATTTCATACCTCGAGTAGGTATCTCAAGGGACTGAAGTCCTCTCTGAATAGGTGCACTGGAGCTCATCAATTCCATTGGCATTGTAGAAGCGCAATCGATGCAGTTCTGCATGGCATCCCCTGCATTTGCTGTGCCATAACTCCGGATGAGAATTGAACCCTGCTGTTTTGCAATGTTTAAGGTTTCTAAAGAGCCTGGACCCCGACATTTCCCAGAAGACCGCAGAGGGCGTGAAGGCATTTCGGACAGTAGCAGAACAGGCGATTCAGGCAGCTGGGCTACATGTTGCCGCTGGCGCTAACATCTGGAACACTTTCAGGTATGCCAGCAGAATGTGTATGTTTGTGTAGTGACTTGGCAAGGACATAGGGGTATGTCTGAATAGCCATGATACTACTGCCTGATCAATTGGCTATGTTATATGTTTCATGTGTTCCTGGTAATTGTATTATTTCACGCTGTGCTTATGGTTCTTGGAGTGTTTAGGAAATGTTCACTCTGACAGTGGCTTAGAGGCCCAGACTCTCATGATCTCTCTCGACCTTTTCTGGTTTTCCGAGCCTAACAAGCAATGTCGTCAGCATGCTGCAGGCAGTATGCTCAAGAACAGCTTTGCTGCTGGTTCTAGCAAGGGAATGAACGAATTGCCTCCTAGCAAGCCCTTGATTTTTCCACAAGCATGTCCAGATATGCAGATCTGTGAATGGACTGCTCACAGACGTTAGAACCTCCAATGTGCTGCTGTGTGGTGCAGGCAGTACGAGCAGGAGCTGCTTGCTGCTGGTGCTGACAAGGGGGTGGAGAAGGTGCGGTCCCTGTATCACCGTCAGCTCCAGGTCCCCCTGCAGGGCAATGTAGAGCTGCTGGAAGAGTATGAGGCATGGGAGAAGTCACATGGCAAGGTAAGGGGTTTCATGGTGCAAGAGCCTAGGGGTTCAAGGGGCTGTAGATTCGTACAGGCAGTATGCACGGGCGTTTCCTCCATGCAGTGGAGTAAACACGTGTTTTAGGGTGTTGGTGGCTTTGAGCTGTGTGTCTTGCACGCTTTGGGTGCGTCCTGAGCGTCCCTGCCCATGGGAGAAGGATAAGTTTCGGGGGTGGCCCAACCCTCTCTCTCATTAGCTCAGCATTGCATTTTGTGTATAGTATGCTGGAGAATGTAATTCGTAGAGTTCGGCGCTTGCTTTTGAGTGGGGATTACGTGGTGTCGGAGGATTGGCCAGCTGGCAACTTTCGGAGGTGGCATTCAGGTACGACCGTTCGGTCTCGATTTCGCCTTTCGGATGGTGGTTTAGCTCTTGCATTTATTCGTCCTTTTCAGAACAGGCATGTGTCTGCAGGATTTACGGTTTGCAACCCAGGGTTGCAATTCATTTTGGGGGCCCCCAGTAGTCTACACTATGTTGTATCGCTTGAGAGGGGAAGATTGTTGTATTACTTGAGAGAGGGGTAGCAGGTATATGTGTGTTTATTTGCCAGTAATAGAGTCATTGAAATCATCCGATTCTTTGAGCAGGCAATGCTGAGGCAACGCCATGTGTTTTTAGCAATGCACGCCCATTAATTCCAAAGGCAGCATTCAAGGTACAGGTGTTTTGAAACCACGTGATTTAGGTAGTTGACGAATCATGAGACAGCTTTAGAGGGTTGTGACCTGGGTAATGAGCAGGAGTTGATGTTGGTAAGCCACTTAAACCACAGTAAGTGGTTCAGGCAGTTGTGAACCGTGTAGGATCATGCAGGGTCTTTCACCTGCTCTTGAGAGATATTGGAAAGTATTGCCTGACATGCGGGCATGCAGGTGCTTCTGTACTGCTGAATGTCCTGCAAGACTTGTTGGCCTTTAAGGCGCATGTGCTTCGCCACGTCAGCACGCCCTGGAGGTGAGTCATCATCGCATAATCTTCAGAAGTCAGGAAGCTCTGCTACCCTTTCAGGGTGCACGTGCAAACGCTGGCTATTGCTGTGGGAGACACAGATGAGGCATCAGCAGAGGCGCCAGTTTACTGAACAGAAGAGCTGCTGCGTATTGCTGCTGTTGTGGTGTGGGTTGCTACTGTTGTTACCACAGCAGCCGGCGCCCCTACTCCTGCTGCTGTACTTATTGCTGCTACCATTGTACTTGCTGCTGCTCCTGCTGTCACTGGTGCTGCTGCTGTTGTTGGTTTGTGATGGTCCGGCTGCTGCTGCTGTTGTTCTTGTTGGTTGCAACAGGGTTCTGTCCCAGGCCATATCCGTAAAGGTGCACAGGCAGCGATCAAAGCAGTGGAACTACGGGGGGCACATGAAGAGGCCATAGCAGGTGAGGCATTGGTGATTGGTGTTATGGATTTGGTTAACCTGAGGTTAATGCCCCAACTGTCAATGTGCCTCTGGACCAGATGTGATTGGGCCGGTTTTGGGGTTTAGGGTTTGCTGCTGAACAAGCACTGGAAGATCTTTCTAAGCACCCCTAAGCAGCTTGAGGGTATTGGCTGCGCATAAAGCACGATGACGAGGGAATAGGGCTGTGTATTGAGCAACGGAGTGAATTGCATGTGGTCTTGCCTGCCTGCACTAAAAAGGAGTTGCAGCAACTAGCATCTGGATGGGTGTCACTGCTCATCAGGTATCAGCAATATACTGTTCCCATCCTGCCCTGCAAATGTGAGCACACAACCCGCCCAATAACCGATAGCTTGTCTGGAGCCTTTGGCTATCATTATTACGTCACCCTAACCGCTTTAACACTGCCCCCAACCGCTTTAGCTCCCTGCACCCCCGTTTCCACATCTCCCTATATCCCACCTACTCACCGCAAAACCAACCCACTCTTGCCTACACGTTAGCTCTGTTGCTGATGCCTGCTCAAAGGCAGAGGACTGTGTCTCCTCCCCTGCTGCTGATGCTGTGCACTTTGTTTGTTCAGGTGACAAGGCAGCAGATGCCAACCTTCTAGCTGCTTACATGGCATACATCAAGCTGGAGCAGATGCACGGGGATCCTGTGAGAGTGCAGGTGCGTAGAAAGGTCTTGGGATAGAAGTTTCGCGACAAGGTCTTGCGATACACGCCCCGTGGTGCGCTGGCTCTGCAGTCTGTTCCGCCCCATGACAAGGGTGTTGTCTCTACTGGGCTTGTAACCCGCCATGGAGTTTTTGAGGGGGTGTTCCTTTTTTTAATGAGGGAGTGTTGCCTCTAACAAGAAGATGTGCTTGCTCCTTATGTAGTAGGATTTGCTGGGGCAAGAAGCACCAGGCTGGCCCAACCATTTGTATGTTGCTGGACAGTAGTTGTGCATGCCTGCTGCGGCTTTTGATGCCCTTTGACACAAGGCATATGAAGGGGGATGGTTGAATGAGTCACTCACAGTCTTACTGTCATTGCCCCAACTGTCATCACTCACATTCTCGTGTCTGCCTAGAAATATGTATGCCGCTTGTACCCGCTGAACGGCATCAAAAGTCCTGATGTGCAGGTGCTGTATGAGCGTGCTGTAGCCGCTTTCCCTGTGACCTCTGAGCTGTGGCTGCAGTATGCAGCGTACTTGGAGCAAAACCTCAAGGTCCCCAGTGTCATCAACCAGGTGAGCGGTGCAAAGCTTTAAAACACAAAAGCCTGCCTGCTTGTCCATTGGCCGTGCCGTCCGTTGACACCACGTACTCTTAAACCCTGCTTGTGTTTTTTTGCCCGTATCCCTGCTCTATTGCTTGTTCGGCATCAAAGGATGAATGGCCCTCTTGAGTAGGTGTAGAGAAAGGCTAGCATGTAGTGTGGCAGAAGCACATTGTAAGTAGAAAATGGAGACTTTCAGGGGGGGGGGGTGCAAGATGCATGGCACGTCACATCCTGCTCTGTTGCGCTCCAGCACTGCATGACAGAACCCCGCTGTTCTCTCTGGACACCCCCCTGCTTTGACTACATGTACCAACCTCCAGGAGGTTGGGGGCATATGTTTGTATTGTACAGGCCGCATGAACGCATTGCCTTCGTAAGGTCTTATCTTGTACTCAAAGTTGTAGGGCTTGTTCTTATCCAGATGTCTGCACGCCGAACCTTGGGCTTCGTGGTGGATCCTCGGCCCCTCCCCTTGTGCAGGTGTATGCTCGTGCTGTGCACAACTGTCCCTGGGTGGGTACTCTCTGGTGTCGGGCACTACAGGCGCTGGAGCGAGGAGGATGTACTGCTGAAGCGCATGAGGGTCTCTACAGCAAAGCACTAGCAGCAGGCATGCAGGTGAAACCAGGGAGGGGACATGGTATATATCTACGGTTGGGCAGGACCGTATATTCAAATCTGATATACTGCCGTATATCCGTATTATAGCCGTATATCCGTATTTATACAGTATACGTGTACGTATATTGCATGTCCCATTTTGGGATTTAGCCCTATAAAACCTCAGCAATTTTTTTTATACCAGATATACATGCTAGGACCGTTAGATAGACTGCTAGCACCCATATGCTGCAGTAGGGTGCCATACAGGCATGCATCAGCTTCATTTTGATGCAAGCAGCAGGGCAGCCAAGAACCAACTGCAGGTAGACGGCCTGTAGTACAGGCTGGTTGGTAGGTCATCAATTGCTAAATACCTGCCCAAACATTAACAAAGGCAAGCAAGAGCCCACACCACTCACAAACAAATCTACAGGGCAGGGACTTAGCAGGGACAAATTCAGCAGCACCCCCACTGGCAGAAAATAAACTGACATTGTTGTTTATAGAAACATCAGGCCTTTGTCTATCATGGCAGCTCCTTGCAACAATCAGTCAACTTGCTGGCCACATATAGTAACAGTAGACTATTCCTCAGGCCAGCTAGTGCCTGCCGTGCGCCAGTTACCAAAGCCGCGAAGACCGCCGGCGGGGCTGGCAAGCCGGCTCAAACCTTGAAATGACGCGGCCGAGGCTCTTGTGTCATTGCCGATGCATTGCGACAGCGCCGACGACGAGGAAGAATAGGAGATCAGCAGCCCCGACACTCCAGGATTGAGACCATATACACAGCAGCTCTTGTTTTGTTGCGTGAAAGGAGTGTGTACCTTCAACTTTGGTCATTTTGAGGCAATCAGATGGGACTCAGTTGGAAGTGGGGTCAGCGGGGGCCATTATACGCCGTATAATGGCCATATATTGGACGTATACTCACAACCGTATAATACGGCACTTTTCGGCGGTCATATACGTATACGCGTATTATAGCCGTATATATACCGTACAGTATTTATACGTCCTATACGGCCGCACAACCCTATATATATCGAAGTCGTATGATGGCTTTTTGAGCTTGTACTATGGGCTAATGGGGCATCGGAGCATGTTGGGGTGTACAGGATATGATGTATTTGGGCTTGTGGGTGTAGTTTAGGCCACCCTGAGCTAAAGCACGTGAGCAGCTGTACAACACAGCACTGGCAGCAGGCATGCACGTGATGAGGGGGTGGTGGTGGGTGGCAGCATATTATGTGAGATTGATCAAGGTAAAGGGCTGTGTGTGGGACCACCCCAAGCTAAAGCCCATGAGCAGCCGTAGGGCAAGACTTGGGCAGGATAGATGTTGGGGGTGCCAGCATGGTGTGGTGTGGTGTGGCTGATGATGTCGATTAAAACGTTCAGCAAACCCGTGGTTGCTGCAGGATGCTGCCATTGTATCAGTTGGTTGCTGTGTGCCTGCTGTGTCTTTCTGCGCTCGCACGGTGTACGATGAAGGTTGGGGCCTCATTGCTTTAAATGCATAAGGGGGAAACCTATTTGTAAGATAAGAAGATGGCATAAATGCAGTCCTTACAGAGTTTAATGTATGCAGTCCTTACAGAGTTTTATGTATGTTCTGACTGTGCTTACAGGGACCTGAGGATTACATGCAAGTGCTCCTGGCCCGGGCAGAGTTCCTTCGCAGAGCCTACACAGCAGCAGCTGGACAGTCAGGCCCCAACCCTTCAGCCCCCACCAATGGCTCTACACCATCCACCTCTGGCCCTGCTGCTGCTGCTGCTGGTGCCACCAGTGGTGTGACTAAGGAGCAGCTCCGGGAGCACTTTAGTAGAGCAACTGCCTTGATGCAGGAGTACTTTCCTGACTATATGGATTACAGTTTGAGGCTGGCGGGCTATTGGGCACATGTGGAGGCTCAGGTGCTGGGAGATGCTGATGCAGGGCAGCAGGTGTGGGAGGACGTCATTAAGGGACCTTTGGGAAGGTGAGCAAGAGGGAATACCCGGAGGAGGATGGGGGTGGGAACAAGCAGGCCTCGGCCCTTGGGTGGTATGGTATTGGGATAGAGGGGGCGGTGATGTACTGGGGTTCTGGGAAGCTATGGTTACGGTTCGCTGAGAAAGGAAGGGCAGCTGCGAAGTTGGACATGTGCGGGTGATGGGGGGACAATTCTGGGTTGGTTGGCGGGTCAAGGAGGGCCACAGGCAGGGCGGCATGCAGGGAAGGGCATATCAAAGGGAGATTGGGAAGGTGACACTGACTTCAGGGAGATAAAAGGGTGGAGTAAGGGGCAGATGGAGTGAAGCAAAGTGCACAAGGGGACAGATGGCTGGGAAACAAGAGGGGCAGGGGAGGGAAGGGAAACGTAGGGAGGGAGAAGGAGAGGGCAAGGAGCTACTACGCTCGAGCATGGGAGTTGCAGCAGACCTGAGTCCTCCATTCAGACCTGGGTGGTTGGTGCCTTGCCTCTTCAGCTGGCTAATTAGCGTCTAAATATAGTGTTTGACTTTTGTCTATGTAGGAACTATGAGACCTGGGCAGCCTATGCAGCATGGCAACGTGGCCTACGGCGTGTCACTGGCGCACGCAGTGTGTACAAGCGGGGACATAGCAGACACCTTACAGATGGGCGGCAACTGGCTCTGTGTGCTGATTGGCTGCGCTTTGAGCAGGAAGAGGGCAGGTAGGGCTGGGCGAGACCGCTCACACACATTGAGTTATAATTGGATGGTGGGGCTGATTAGGATACTGTGGAATGCAGGCAGTCGGATTAAGAAAGGAACAGCAAGTTTCATCTGGTGGACTTTGAACTGTAGATGTGTAATAGAAGAGCAAGCATCTCCCTGCTCTGGTACATTACTGAGTATACAGCTTGCATTCCAGCCTTGTCAGTGTTATCGTGATGCCGCATAAAAGCGAGGATTGCCTGCTGGTCAGTGTCATCGGTACCGCTTCTCCCACATGCTGTCCTGGCTGATTAGCTGCTGCCTTGGCGGTAAGAGCAGGTCTGTTTGTCAGCGTTCTTATGCGGCTTCCCTTTGTGCAGCGCTTTGGTGCCACGCTTGCTTATCTTATAACAGATACTTGTCTGCATGCTGGCGAGCGATTGCCGTCTGCTGGACCTTCCTGCAGTAATGAAATATAGCCACTGAATGCCCAGCCGAATGCCCAGCCGAATGCCCAGCGTAAATCACATACTCAGGACATGTCAGGACAGATCCAAGGAAGGAACTGTTGTTTATGTTTACAGCTAAAGACCAGTATGCCTGTGCTCCTGCAGTGCTGAAGATTTGTTTGCAGCAAGGTTGAAGGTGGATCCTTTGATGGAAGAGGCTTCAGCTTCCATGGCTGCGATGACAGATGCTCAGACACTGGCAGTGGCAAAGGTATGTGGCTGGGAGGTTGCAGCTGGGGATGGGATGGGGATGGGTTTAGGTTTTGGTGCCTCATCCGTGCCTGCAGCTGTTGTGCCGAGTTGGCAATGTTTTGTGCTGGAAGGCGCGAGGGTTGCATAGCGCCAAAGATTGACATTATATGATGATTTCAGCACTTCTGCCGCTGCTTCATGCTGGCTGATCAGCTGTGCAAGCAATTTGAGGTCAGCATGGGAGATGGCTGCCTTGATGTAAGCTACGAGAAGCATGCACCTTTGGGAAGGGTTGCCCACCTGTGATTGATTGCTGGTGATTTTTTTGCATCGCAAGTAGCTTTGGATGTGTCTGCTACTGGCACAGCTGGATATGGATATGCCGTATGATCAAGGGACTTGGAGGCTGAAGGAAATATTGGCACGGCCTTCCTAAATGTATGGAAAAGTTTATGGTGCTTCATTTTCATTAACGTCATATGCTTTTATTGCAGGCAGCAGCCGAGCAAGCGCCAAAGCTGACCAAGGAGGAGATCGCTGCGATGCGTCGGGCAAACGACCCTAACTTCAAGAAAGCAGGTGAGAATGGTTGCTTTTTAAAGTCGTGTTTAGGCCGTGGTTGTTGGCAGTTTGCAGTGCCTGGCCACGATACTAGGTGACTAGCATCAGGGATAGCAGGCCGTTTGAATCAGTTTCAAGCCCGGGCCGGGCAGTACAGGAGGCTTGCGTTGAGACTTGAGAGGTGAAACGCATCTCAGCGCATCTTCCACCCTCTTTCTAGCGCATGTGGCCTCGTGAAGCCGTTTGCGTTGCCTTGCTTTGTATTTGTGCGGTCTCGTATGTTCATATGCGGTGCAGTTGTGCATTGAAAAGCTTCATATCGTGCTTGCCTGATCTTCTGCCAGTGAGAGCACTATCCCGTTATGCTTCGATTGCTAAGCGCTGTCAATCAGAATGTTCTGTCAGGTGAGCGGCGAGCAAGCGTTGCCAAGATATAAGACTTTTTTTCGCTTCATGCATCTTTCTTGCCGCAGAGAAATCAGCTAAGAAGCGCGAACGCCAGAAAAAGGACGATGACGAAGGCAAGCCAGGAAAACGCAGCAAACAGGAGCATGAGCTTGACCAGCATCAGCAGTACCAGGAACAGCTTAATCAGCAGCAGCTACAACGGGTCAAAGCAATGCAGGAGAAGGAAGCTAAGCAGCCTAAGGGCCGGCATGATCAGCGAAAAGAGCAGCAGCAGGACCAGGAGATGCAGGATCACGACGAGACAGCAGCAGCAGCAGACAGTAAACATGATGGGCATGCAGCAGCAGAGCAGAAGCGGCCTGTAGTGTTTACAGATGAGCACACAGTGTTTGTGAAGGGCTTAGGTTATGATGTGTCCGAAGAGGACCTTCAAAAGCTTTTTGCACCTGCTGGTGGCCTGAGGGCTGTCCGCATGGGCAAGGACAGAGATACAGGAGCACCCAGGGTAAGAACCCACCAGTAGCAGATATGGTAGGCTATTGCTGTACTACTTGAACACTTTTAGCCATGCAGTCAGTCTTGGATGTTCGTGCTGCTGCCAGCACTGGTGAAGTTCTAACTAAGCTCATACATATCTTGGCTCTTGCACCACTGCTACTCGGCAGGACCACAGGAGACGACAACTGAGAGTGAGCACAGCAAGTAGTGATTGGGCATGCTATACTAGCGACCTGCATACATCAGCGCCCCTTTCGGGCTGCACTGCTAAAGGACACGCAAAGTAACGACATTGTGTGTGCTATGATTTGGAAGCTGAAGGAACCTTACCCTTGCCAGGGTGCTGGTGAACAACTATATCCTCTATCTAAAAGTTTTTTACATGTGGGTTCAAGTATTTCGTTTCAGAACCATTTGGTTCAGTGTCTGTATTTCTGTGGCCGCATCCTCTTGTCATATCCAAGCCTGCTGCTGTTGCTTGCATCACCTGCAGGGTTTTGCATATGTAGAGTTCAAGTCAGACGATGCAGTACAAGCTGCTGTACAACACAACGGTATCACAATCAATGGCCGCCAGTTGTTCATAGCCAAGTCTGCTCCTCCACGGGCCGGAGGAGGTCGTGGAGGCCGTGGTGGGGATGAGAGGGGTGGCAGGGGGGGTCTGGGCTTCCAAGGGAGAGGCGGCGGAGGTGGCAGGTTTGGGGTAGGTGGTGGTGGTGGCAGAGAGGGTATGCTACCGAGGGTGCCTGTGAGTGCAGCACATGGGAATATGGGACACCAACGGAATCATCTGCAGCTGGATGAAGAGAAGACAGGGGCGAGGGTCCCGGCAATGCTGCCAAGGTCAATGGTAGCAGCTAGGGGGAGGGGCCCTGTGAGGGGTGGTGGAAGGCAGGGGGGTGGTAGAGGTGGTGGGGCTGGAGCAGAGCAACCGCAGCAAACACAGCCCCAGCAGCAGCAGGCACCGGGCAATGGTGGCGGGCATCAAGGAGGAGGGGGCGGAGCAGCACCAGCGGCAGCAGATGGGGCTCCTAAGTCCAATGCGGATTTCAGGAAGATGTTTTTGAAGTGAAACTATTAGGAGGTGTGCACCTGAAGGTGTTGGTCTGCCGAGTGTTCCTGCTTGCAAGGTTAAGTGCGTGTTTGGTTGTTTATTTGCCGTGTGTATTGTGGACCGGTGTTTGTACAAGCACGTCTTTTGGTGTTTTTTTCATGTGCTCCTCACTGAAATATCCATCCCTTGCCTGGCAAATGGCTATCAGCAACTCAAGAACGATGATTGTGGAGTGTCTTCGCCAAGAGCACATGTAGTGGCTCAATGGTCAAGGTTCGAATATGACTGTTTGGGCTTTGCATACCTTTTACACCTGATGCTGCACCCCGGGCAATGAATCCGTAATGCCACCCCTGGCGACCTGGTGACCCGTGGCACCCGGGAGTCACCAGGCACTTGTACTGTATCGCACAACTTCCAATCTCTTTGGTTTCGGCAATTAGAAAAATCTATGATGCCGAAGTTGCTGTCTCGGGGACTAGGCATCTCCTATATTGCCAAATTGAGATGCGCTGTATGCGCGAAGACCAGATGTGACACGGTGACGGAGACATACACTGCACACATAAGATCCTGTAAAACTTAGTTTGAAATGGCCGACACAGTATATTATATAGGTGTGTATTCCAGTGCCGTCCCGCTGTTTTTTTTGGTGTGCGTGTTCAACCCTCGGTCACGCTGGAAGCTTACGTGCAGGGTTCGTCTGCGTTCTGGCTGTGATTTGCGGTTGCGATGGAGCTGGACCACTACAGATGCCAGCAAATTATCCATTCCCACAATGCTGGAAAACTACACAGAGCTATGATATCGATTTTGTTGGACCAGTGAAGTACTCGAAGATTGGTAAGGGGCTGGTGTTGCTTGCCTGCTGATGTGCAAATGGCTATGGCAGATATGTTCCTTGTTTGCTAAAACAGATGTTTCTGTAGCAACAAGCAATAAGCGACCTTGTAATGCTGCAGGGGATGTCACTTATGGCTATCACAGGTTCGGGCCCACTGACAAATCCAGACCAGTAAAGCACCCGGTGGTTCTGCTTTCTGGGTTTTCGACTCGGATGTACATTTGGCCTATCCCGGTAAGATACAAGGCGCCGTGTTATGATCAAGGCCTTGCCGATCACCTCTTGGAGATATGACCGGCGGCTTATGCTAGTATGCATGCAGAACATGTTCATTGGCCGGCAGGACCCAGCGGAGGTTGTAGGGGGCTCCTAATCATCGAGGTTGCAGAAAGCGGGCACAACTTGCCACTGGGTCACAAGCTTATGAGCTATGTATTTTTGGCAATTGGTGCCTGCAGATGCAGTTCGCCTTTTACACCGTGGCTGCTGTGTATAAAAAAAGAGGCTGCTGTGAAGTCTTTCTGACTGGAATTCTGGGCATCAGCTGCAGCTCGCAATGGCAGAAGCTGAAGCTGCCAGTGTGACAATACCCTAGCAAAGCATCATTTTTGAAAGCATTGTTTTTACGGACACCTTCGTTGTTTTTCCTGCCTTTTGCCTTTGCAGCTTCTGCAGCGTCTTGCTTACGACCGCGAGGTCCTCATCTTTGATTATCCTGGCATTGGGTCTTCGAAGAATGTCACCAGCAAAGCTCCCTTCAGCATTCCCATGCTCGGAAGCAGTGCTATGGGCCTTATAAAAGCTATGAAGTTCACCGCCAAGCCAGATCTTCTAGGGTGAGTGGGCAGGGACTGCCAAGTGCACAGGAGATAGCTCAAATAAGCCCGGTGTGCTGTGAGAGGTACTTCATTTTCATTTTGACAGGATACTTCAGGGCTTGGGGTTGAAGAGTTTGAATGGGAACTAGTACGTGGACATGGCAGATCCCTACATGAACAGGTGATGCTAGGATGTTAGCGCTAGGTTACCATAGAAGTTAACTTTTAAGCCTTTGAAAAGAGTTTGCTAGGGATTGGGCTTGCTCATGGGACCTGCATGTAGGACAAGTGGCACGCCAGGGCACTACTTCTGGTTGCAAGGAGCGATGGAATGGGGACAGCATAGCAAATGTCAAGAAGTAGGAAGAGGAATTAATCGACGATGCTAAGACAGCACTTACTCCGGAAATCAGCTTCTCTTGCTTTCAATCTGCTTATTCCTCACAAATTACCCTGCTCTGCTGCATCGCTGCCGCTATATCTGCCCAAGACTATGCTGGCCCCCTTTTCACGATAACAATGATGGCCCGATCGGTAACCATAAATTTTCTGAATGCTCAGCATTACAAGGGTGACCTTGTGCAGCCCCTAGTGCCCATTGCTGTACCGTGGTGGGCTGATCTTACCTTGCAATCTGGGTGCCATTCATCTGCTGGTCTCAAATTGCGCAGCCATAACTTCCATTGTTTGCAGGTGGGGACTGGGTGGGATGGTAGCACTGAACCTTGCGGCAACATACAGCCTGGATCTGGGCGGTATCTTAGTTTACGGTGGTACAGCTGGGGGAGTTAAGTCCTTTGCCCCACCCCTGGATGTGTGGAAAGGCATTGTGAATATCGGGCGGGGAGATACAGAGGGAGTGGCAAAGTACATGTTCCCAGAGGGGCTCAAAGATATGGGGATGTGTCCGTTGTATGCCTCGTGGAACTCGTTTTACCGGTCAAAGTACACCTCTGCTGACCGGTTGACAGTCAGAGGAGAACAGGTGAGGAGGGCTGTGGTTGCTCAAGTTGACTTGCAAAAGCAAGCTGAAATTTCAACTCATGGTGATGAAGCAGGGGTAGCGGGCCGTGAGGAAAAGATCATAAATACTGGACTTTGTTGTGAAGTAGTGCTCCATGACCATGTGTGCTGTTGAAATTTAAAGCAACTTGTTGCATATAGAGGTTGGAAAGGAGCGTCAACAGCCATGGCCTACAGCATTATAAAGAAGTTGCCATCCCTGGAGGCTCCTCTTGCACTCTGTCTACTGGACTGGCAGATTTTTGGGTACTGTATCTCATATAAAGTAGGGCTGAGTACCACCCTTATAACGAATGTACTGCACCGCCCAATAATTGTGATCAGGTTTGGAAACCATGCGAGGCCCAGGTCACATTACTGCCGCACAAGTGGTGGGGTGCGCCAGGTCACTACTCTAGATCGCTGGACTCCATTCATCCCCAGAGGGGCCACCTCGCGAGCCCCATCCCTAGGCGCCCTAGGAACCCAAAACCAAAGTTGCCTTAGGCCCCCCAAAACAATACCAGATGTGTAGATAATTAACATAATCCCCCCCCCCCACTCCTTTACCCGCAGGTAGTTTTAGAGCAGGCTTGGGCCATAGGTAACTTCTACCGTGACAACAGCACATACCAGGCCCTCCGCAAATCCACCAATCGGATCCTGTTGCTGCATGGGGTGGAAGACCAGATGGTGCCGGTGCGGAATGCTGTGGTAGCAGCATCCAGGTTGACAGGCTCCTGGGTTATACAAGTGCCACATGCAGGGCATGGCGTGCTGTTTGAGAATGTGCAGAACACTATAGCGTAAGTGGGATGGCCATTAGGAGGACACAATGAAGCATTGGGCTCAGAAGCCTGTGTGTGTGTTTCAACTTATGGGGGTGTTACCTTCCAGGTTATATGTTCTGGGATCGAAAAGATAAACTTCAAAGAATTTGCCATAGAGTAGGAAAAGAATTAGCCGCAAGTAACCAGTAACATGATCTCATGGTCTTAGGGGGATTCTTTCCACCAAGAATTAATAGTCAAAGGTGGACATGCGAAGCCCATGATACAGTGGGGGTTTCTTGTGGGGTGCATTACTAGGTCTGATACACGGGTTGCCAAACATCCCAATTGCTCTCAGTTGTCGTTTCAAGCAGTGCTGACAACGGAGCCTAGTTTGTCTTGCTAGGCACCTGTAGAACTTTCTGGAACCACATTCCATACTTCTTTTCCTGTCCTAGACAGTCGTAACTGCCAGCCAATGCGTGTTGTTTTCATTAAAGCTGCATAGTGATTCTGGGGTCCCTTTGTATGAACACCTAGGCACCTTTTTGTATTCAAGATGACAGATATGGTTATGATGTTATTGCCCTGCAGTGTTACCTTGGAGTTCTTTGCGCAAGCAGATACCAATGGAGCTCTGACTCCTGATCAGCTCACATGGTACAGCTATGGGGAGCAGACGCCAGCCACTGCACCTATGTGGACTATGGCCGAGGTCATCAAGCTAGCAGGGCCCGCGTATACCGCCCCATCGGCCCAGGTGAAAAGCCTTGGAAATGCCACAGGCTTCTTGGCCAGGGCAAGACCTGAGCCAAGCAAAACAGTCATTCTTGTAGGTGGGCCGTCAAAGCCTTGAGTAAGCCTTGGGCAGCCTGTGGGAAGAAGGTGAAGGCATGTAGCAGTGATCGGGTTCACTGTTGTATTGGAGGCTGGGGTGCTGGAGAAACTGCGTGCAGAAGCGATGGCAAGTGGTTTTTTAGGGAAAATGGGCGTAGGACAGGGGGGTCGAGGGGTTCCGTGTCCACACTGCCCCATCTAATCGCTAGCCATTGCATTGCTCAGAGCATATTTGGATCTTCAGAGTGAGGGTAACAAGGGTTCAAACCCTGTGTGGAGATCAAAGTGTGGGTAAGCCCAGGGTGTGTGGCGATGGGTGCATTGAGGCTTGTACGCATTTCTGCATGGGTAGCCACTTGCTATGCTCGTATTTGCTTTAAATTGTGGACCCCATGACCGTGTGATGCTCACTGTTGTTCTGGTGCTGTTGGAGTAGGTGCTATCGCTATAAGATTGGATTTGTGTTCTATGCAACAGCGTTTACTTGTCGATAGGTGGTAGAAGGTGCCCAATGGCTTGGCTAGGACTGTGAATTACACAGTCTGTAGTATGCTATGCATTGCATCCTAGTCCCTTGGCATGGGGCCATACTCGAAATTATGCTAAGCAACTGCTCTTAGATGTTATTGACTTGGGTCTCAATCCAGGTTGCATATGCTGTCCTGAGCTGGGTTGTAGGGCAGGTTGCAGGTGTACGGCCTCTGCAGTTGTCCGGGAGCCTGCAAGTACACGGACATGTTTGATTTGGGGCGGGTCCCGGGCCCTATTTGGTTGGCAGCCTCCAGCGCAGCCATGCCCGTCCTTTTGATATGGGAGGCATGTGGCCTATTGACAGGATACCTGTGGCATGCTACTGGCATGCTTGCAAGGTGGTCCAAGGGGTTGACGTATGCTTGAGAGCCACTTTCATTGTCGTATTGGGTATGGGAAGACCAAGTGCCCTTGCAGTTCTGTGACTGTAATAGAGCAGGAAGGGTTGGCTGCCAAAGGTGGGCTTGCTGCCAGACTCTTGTGTATTGGTCAGGTGGTTGTGTCATGATCAGACAAGCTTCATGCAGCTGTGGTGTGCAGGAGTGCTTGATGATTGGACATACACAAGTCAGACGCAGATAGGCTCCAGTCCCACTCAGCAGACGGCTGCTTGTAGTGATGTTGTTTTCATCTTACAAGAAGTGCAGCCAGGGTTGTTAGTAAAAGGGGGATTACGTGGATGAACCTATGCATTTATACCGTCTCGTACAATAATAAGGATGGAGCTGCTGTGTTGTCGTGCCAGAAGATTAGCTGGGTAGGTCAAGGGGTGCATCCAGTCAGTGGTGTAAGTGGGTCAAGGAGTCAGCAAATGATGGGTTGCCTTTATACAAGTATCGAATTTGCTCGTAGCAGGCATTCGGGAGTGCGCTGGCTTGGCCACTGTCAACTATCCCGTTGCCGGCCATACATTCAGATGCGTTGGACGCACAGTCCAGGCAACCAATCCAAAACATCAAGACATGGTCAGCTAACAGGTAAACACCCAGGCATGCACTTGGCTCCATTTGCAGAGCTCGCACTTACGAAATGGTCCCGAATGAGGTTCCACGTGTGAGCCACGCTGAGAGCCGTACTATGCCGGATGGGGCCGGTTTCGGGTGAGATCACGGCTGACGGGCCATGCCTTCAACCTTACGCGGAGACGCCACCTTGCAATCTGCGGATACATAAACGGACCCCCGCCTCGAGCTTTGCTTCGATGTTATTGCACACTGCATTACAGTCAATGAAACAACCGGTTGCCAGATCTGCCGCGTGGGAGTCAATAGCCAGCATACGCTATCCCTTGCACTCTGTTGAAATTCAGCCAGGAAAACGCATACAGACACAAATCATGTCCTCCATCACCTGCTGCATGCCTGCAACATCTCCAAGGGCCATGTGCCTGCGAGGTTCTGGCCGCACCCTCAGAAGGGTCAACTTGGGCGTTTCAGTGAAGGCCTCACCGCTAGTAGTCAGGTTCAAGGAGGGAGTGGACGTAGATGCCGCCCACAAAGTGGCCCACAAGGACGTGGACATGGCTGCTAAGAAGAATGGCTGTGTCTTCGAGAAGATAGGTGGCAAGGATGCCATGGCGACAGCAGTGGACCGTTTTTACGACAAGGTCATTGCAGACGACCGCGTCAACCACTTCTTCAAGAACACGGATATGAAGGCACAAAGGGCTAAGCAGGTGCGGCGTCATTGCTTTTGGACTGTGCGCAGTGGGCTAGAATGAATTGAGCCTGCCGCGATTCGTTGATCAAGTGCGCTGCACTGTCTACTTGATCCTCGCTCAGGCGGTTGGCAAACAGCTGTTACTTTTCCATCGTATGTAGGGGTGCTGACTGAGGCTAAGTGACTCCCTGAAATGATCTTGCCTACGCAAACATCTGTCAGAAATGACATCAACCGCTGCTGAGTGACCCGATTGCTTGAGCCAATTGCCAGCTACCAGTCTGGCAATGTATATAGTACAACGCAGCAATGAGTCAACAAGCAGTTGCAGAGAGCAAGTATCAGGATGTTTATGGGTTTGCCCCTGCATGTGAGCGCATTCCTGTTGTGCAGGCATAATTTGCTGATTGATCAAGTTTGGCTCTTTCACATCTGTTCCTCCAATTACTCATTGCTGCTGGTGTCCCTGCAGATGAAGTTTATGATGTATGCCTTTGGTGGGCCCAACGAGTACCAAGGGCGTGACATGTACAGCGCCCACAACAACATGCACCTCACTGACGAGCACTTCAATGTCATCGTGGAGCACTTTGGGTCCACCCTGGATGAACTCAATGTCCCCAAGGAGGTCCAGGAGGAGGTAGTGCAAGTGGTTTTGGGCACCAAGAAAGATATCGTAGGGCACTGAGCTCTACCTGCTCTAGCTGCGTAGGGCTAACATGCATGGATTCCCAAACAAGTATTGAATGCTGCTGACAACGCCCCAGAAATCAGGCAAGATGCTAGCGTAAGCATGGTTGCTGGCCTGCATCGAAAAATTACAGGGAAACACTCTGTTTGATCTCTACTGTGCCACTGACTGGGTTACTTCTGACCAATGCGTTCCTGTTTCTTCTGACTTGAGATGTTTTTGGTACCCGTATGGGCTTTTGGTACCCGTATGGGCTGTACTGCTTGGATGTGGTGTCCATATTGTGGATCAACCAGTTGAGACAGTGTATCTTGAGGCAGTTGAGGGGCCCTTAACTTCTAGTTTGCATGTTGGTGTTATTGGAAGGCACATCCTGCATGAAGGGAGGGATGCGGACATTAGAACCTGCTGGTGGTGCATGGATCTTGTTGACAAGAGAGGCAGCAGCATTTTCAATGTCCTCTCGTGTCCCAAGGATTGCTTGAGCTTGTGCAGGCAGGCTTCAGTTCTGTCGCGGAGGTCAGTAATTCTGTATGCTGGTCAGTGGAGCACATTGTTTAGAGACTGAGCACAATACTTGTGGAACAACACTTGTGGGACATCACTTGTGGATGCCTTGTATGTTGACACGATGAAGGGAGGCCTTACTTGTCCCAAGAGGACCATGTCTGTACAGTTAACTGTACAGCCAGGCATTCTCTGCTCGCTCAATTGATATAACTTATTGGGCCTTGGTTACATGCCATGGGATGTGGTACCCTGCTTGGATACTTATCTTGGGGCG
This sequence comes from Pseudopediastrum boryanum, assembly GCA_963556185.1. Lineage (NCBI taxonomy): Eukaryota > Viridiplantae > Chlorophyta > Chlorophyceae > Sphaeropleales > Hydrodictyaceae > Pseudopediastrum > Pseudopediastrum boryanum. The sequence continues at coordinate 7,026,331 of OY744495.1, forward strand.
ATGCCTGTACAGCCAGGCATTTGCTGCTCACTTATTTGATATAACTTATTGGTCCTTTGTTACATGCGTGGGATGTGATACCCTGCTTGGATACATACTGATCAAACTGATCATGTAAGGCGTTAAAGGGCTGAATGGGTTTACATAATATGTGCCATTGTGTTATTTGACTTCGGCCGGAGTTGATCGGAGCTGAGGGGTGCTCTAACATCTGATTGTCTGTCCAACCTGCCTGCTCTTTTGTCAACACTGCACTACTACTTGCGAAGCAGAGGAGGAGCCCAGCCCCAGACCACTTGTTCACTTTTGCGCCCCATTGTGCTGGCCTTCCCTTTGCAAACACAAAGTCCCCGGGAGGTGAGGGGCAGAACTTGTTTTGCCGTTGTTGATATCAGGATGGTGTCCGAGCTTGTAGTAAACTGATCACACTGTGAAGACACTGCCGCTGTCAAACTATCTGATCTGCATACACGATTATTGTTATTTATCCACCCTGCCTGTGCTCTTGTCGGCAGTGCACTATGGGTATTTGTCACTGGAAGGGGGGTGGAGTTGAGTCGGTGTAGTGACTGGTTGCTGACCATGCATTGCAGTGTAACCAATTGAGATTCATTGGTGAGACAGATGTTGGAGAGCAAGCATGATGCAGAGGCTCTATGTCATCTCTTGACCGAGTGGAGTGAGGATTTTGTTAAAACCGCCCTGGCTGCAAGCCTGGACATTGGCGAGAGATTGAAGTTGAGTGGCATTGTTGCAAGAGCGCGGACGGAGGCTGCAGATAGAAGGATTACAATTGACTGCAAGCGAGTGCTTTGAACTACCTGCCTACTTGCTGGCAGTTTTGGCTGTGCCATATGGAGGACAGCAGTGAATGTCGTCTGCATAACTGGCTGCATTATTAGCAACATACTGGAATGGAAAGGGTGGAGATTGATGGTATTCAATCCATATAATTGCTCTGGTTAACTGCCACACGGTGTGGTAAGGGTGGAGATGGATATTCTGTGGAGCTTGTGGTTGAATTGCATGCACTTAATGGGTGGCAATAAACTATCGTTTTGCTTGGGTGGTTACTTGTTTCTATGGTTGATTTTGCCATTGCAAGGCTGTTGACTATCCTCCGATTGTCCAGGTGCGGTGAAGTTGTGTTACGGTGAGTTACATTGGTCTGGCAGACTAGATGTTTGTTCTGCCGACCTTGCTTTCCACTCAACAAATTTGTACAAACACATTGGGTAGGTATGACTGACTATGAAGCTTGCTGATGAGTTTGTGGAAGAGTGCTCATGTGGGAGATGTTGGCAGACGATAACACTGTTCTTGGGGTATTGAGGTGCACGGGGTACATTCACAGTCTCCCGTGTAACAGGTGTGGGGTGTGCCATGGTGTGTCTTTGCTGATTGACACTGGGTGTGCTCGAGGCATTTGGTTTGCTGCAGGTCGCCCAAAGCTTGCCTGAACATGTTGATATGCTTGAAATACTTGCAGATTATCTCTGCTTGCATGATAACATGTGACTACTGCCATGCAGTTACTTAGGATGTGGCAACATCCTGTATATGTCGCAGTTGGTGTTAGTCTGTGTTTTGTGTGTCGTAGATGGTTGTGTCTATAATCCTGGTTACAGTAGCTTCCTCATGCCAACACTGTGCCACCTGATCACCTCTTTCTTGCTGGAGGTGCTTTTGGTGATTTGGTTGATGTGGTGGTGCACAGCTGTGCTCTCTGTTGCCCTGGACAAGTGTCAGGAATGCTGTAAGAATACAATTGCCTAGGTTGATATTGTAATATGTATGGTGACCCACCTGAACCTGTGACATTGCGTGCTGGGGATGGGCGAGCAAGGCAAGGCGCTGAAACATGGCCTTAGAGCAACATGTTGAGCTTGTGTGATGCAGCCTGTAAGCAGCTGGTATGCTTTACAACAAAACGTAAGCTAATGTGATGCCTGCAAGGCGTTGATGGTCCATGTCCGTAAACTAAGCGAACCTGACCTACCAGTCAATGGTGGCAGCAGTACTAGTCAACCATGGCCATGGGCAGCACTACCGGAGTCACGCCTGGTGACTGCTTCCTGCATGTGATTTTGTCCCTAAAGCGTCAGGAATCAGCCAGTAAGAGCACTAAGACAGTTACCAGCAAGAAGAAACTATAAGCCCGTTCGATCACGGAGATTATTCAAGACCACCGTTTCGATGGCTAAGCATCTCGATGTCCAAGCCCTCTGCAGCACCTTAAGTTTACAGCACATGGGAGCAGGGCCAATGCCGTACCGACATGCACACACGACAGACGCTGCTGCAGAGATTGCTGTATGACAGCAGTCTCCAGGAAGTTCACATAGGTTGATTGTCGGTTCCGCCTGGACAAAGGGAACGGCTGGACATCTAACATGCTGCGTGGATGCTGAATTAGATACCCTGAGCTCATTTAAAAACTGTGGCCCCAATCACCTTAGAAAGAGGTGAGGACCTTTACTTCTGGCAGTGACAGGGGGCAGCCATGCAGTGAAGTATGCTTGTCCAGAATTGGTGGCGCTGGCTCAGTTATGGTGCTGATGGTATAGTATGTCGGCCATGCTTGTCCTGCCTAAGGAAGCAACAACATCGCTCATTGCACGTTCACTTGACGGCTCCTTGGAGAGTTTATATTTAGCCTGCAGTATCTAGTTAATCTGCATGCAGGAAGATGGAAACCTCTGGCCCCAAGGCTAAAAGGAAGACACCACAGGAACCCTGTCCGGTTCAGCCCAGGTAGACATGCGCAATTCCAGCCAGCAGTTATTACCCTTGTAGCACTTACAATTTTTGCCTCTGCAGCCAAAAGCGGCGAAGATCTGTGCATGGTGCCTTAGAAGGCGGGGAGCCTTCAAAGGCAGCAGGCAGAAACCCCCAGGAACAAGTGCCTAAACCAAAGGTAATTGGCCCCTCTTACACCATCAATGAATAGCTTTCTCAAGCCCAGGAAGTGGCGGACATGGAAGTACCCCCACCCTCAGAACTCCTCTTGGAAAGTTTGCTACATAGCAGCATGTGAGTCACAGTCCTTTCACTCCCCCGCCTGCAGGTCCCCCATGCCTGCAAACAAGGTCCTGTGCCAAGGCCATCCAGGCTCAAGCCCCCAGCTCCTCCCAGACCTGCAGCACCAGCACCCAGCATGCCCATGGGCAAGCGCAAAACAAGAGAGGGACAAGCCCTGGAGCATGCTCCCAGTGCCAAGCACCATAAGCCCTTGCCAAGCTCACGTCAGGTTCCGCACAACAAAGATGCTTCTGATAAAGCAGCTCCAGCAGTGAAGACCAACCATCACTCCGACTTCCAGCCGGCAGCCTGCCAAGCTCCTGCTAAGTTCTCCACAGGCACAAAACCTCCCACAGGCCAAGGTCGCCCACCACTACCAAAGCCCAAGCCTGCAAGACCTGCCAGGCAACAGCTGCAGACTCAGCAACAAGGCAAGGCTACAACAAGCAGGGTCAGTGGGACCAAGAAGGGGGCAGCAGGTGGTGAGGTGGAATCAGCAACAGCAGAAGCAGCAGGTGGGGATGCATTTGGCAGTGCAGGGACTGTTACAGTAGCTGTGGTTCAGGCAGTATCAAGAGCTAAGGGTGTAAAGGTGGCTGGTATCAATGGGAGTAATGTGCATGGCGCATCAGCAGGGAGGAGGGCACCAGCTGCAGGAACGGGAGAAGTAGAGGCAGAAGCACACAGAGGTGCAGCGGCAGCAGCAAAAGCAGTTGGGAAACTAATAGGCGCTAATCCACCACCAGCAGCAGCAGCAGCAAAGCCACCAGGGACAGCTGTCGCAAGAGGCAGAGCTGCACGGCAAGCAGGAGGAATAGCAGCACTGCCACCAACAGGGAGGCTAGGAGTGGCTAAAAACAAGCTAGCAGCAGAAGCAGCCAAGAAGCCACTGGGTGTGGGAGCAGCAACAGTCAGAAGTCGACAAGCAGCAGCAGCAGCAGCAACTGGAGAAGAACAACTGGGAGTGATGGTGAAGGCACCAAACAAAGAGCCGTCGTTCTTCTCACCACCAGCAGCAGCAGCAAGGGTGGAAGCGGACTCAGCAGGGCAAGGGAGAGTAGCAGCTGGAGCATCAGCGGCTACTGCCGCTACTGCTGAAGCTGCATGTTTGGAAGGTAGCCCAGCAAGAGTTACCCAGCCTGACACAAATGCAAAGCTGCTAGCCGCAGCATCAGCCGCAGATGCTGCTTCAGATACAGCCTTAGCATTGGATCAGTTCCCACCACCACCAGCGCTTCCAGCAGCAGCAGTACCAGCGGGCAAGCCACCGAAGGCATCGTTTCCCCTAACAACAGCAGCTGTAGCACCAGCACCAGCTGGCAGTGGAGAAGCAGACATACCAGCAGGCTTCCCGCCGCCACCAACAGCAGTCCATCAGGCAGACAAGCTAACTCCTGCAACCATAACAACAGCACCACCAGCGCTTCTTCCCAGGCCCGGTACAGACCCCTTGACGGAATCACTGCCGCCGCGAGCAGGGGCCGGAGCAGCAACAGGAGCTAAACCAAAAGCAGGAGGAGCAGCAGCAGCTAAGCCTCCCACAGCTGCAGCAGTACCAACAGCTGAGCAAGTGCCCAAGGCAACCACCAGATCAGCTACTGCAAAGAAGGGCCTTAAACCCTATGCAATCGTCTCTCCTGGGGTGACCCTGAAGATGGAGATGCTCAACAGGGAGGGAAGGCCTACAGGGCGATGCAAGCAGCTGCTGGTCGTCAAGGAGCTTGGAAGTGGGGGCAATGCGACAGTGTGGAGGGTACGGGAGCAGCAGGGGCAGAGCAGGACACGTTCCTGGTGGGGTAGAGCAGCAGCAGCAGGAGCAGCAGGTAGTGGAGGATCAGGAGCACCGGATATGGCTTTGAAGGTTGCTATGTACTATGAGGAGATGGCGGAACAGTACAGGGAGAGGTGCAGCCGGGGGAAGCATGGGATAGTGACCCGCAGCATCTTATGCAGTGAGCATTGCATCATGGAGGATACTCGGACGTCACCAAATGTGCTGGACAGCTACGGGGTGGGCCGCTTGGTAGGGGCTGACGGGGAGGAGGTGTACTGCTTGCTGCTGGAGCTGGCAGAGGGGGGGAGTTTGGATCAGCTGGTGCGGCCGGAGGGGGTGCCAAGGGGGTTAAGCCCTGGGGATGCATACCAGCTGATGAAGGGGATTATCAAGGGGCTGTGCAGCATGCATGATGAGGCACGAGCCATTCATAGGGATCTTAAATGCTCTAACATAGTGCTTACCGGGGACGGCAGCAGCGGTGGTGCTGGTAGTGGTGCTGGCGGCAGCAGCAGCAGCAGCAGCGGCGGTTCTGGGAGGAAGCAGCGGGGGCAGCGGCAGCCAAAGCTGATTGACTTTGATGCTGCTTTTAGGATGGGGACTTCCATGGATGCTCTGGGCAGGACGTGGAACATTGGGACCCCGGCTTTTGCTGCACCTGAGATGAGGGAGGGGTACTTCCATGACAGCAGGGTGGATAGCTTCCAGCTGGGGCTGACCTTTGTAGAGATGCGGTTTGGGGAGCCGGTGCCGTTCCACCACCTTTGGGTTGAGGTGGATGAGCAGGGGATGATGCTGAATGAGGATGAGATGGCGGAGCAGGATGAGCGGAGGGAGGACTTGGTAGCGGAGCTGGACAGGGAGGACTGTCCTTACAATCAGGACTGGCCGGATGGCAGGGTGAAGTTGACAGCAGCAGAGCTGGACTTCCTGAGGAGGTGCTTGCAGCCGGATGTACGGAGGAGGGAGACTGTGGGTATGCTGTGCTGCACTGTGTACACTCAGGAGGGCCCCTTTGCAGACCCATTGTGAGCAGGGGTCCATTGGTGGGTGTGGTTAGGAATGAAGGTGTTGAGGGTGGGGGTTTAGGTGGATGGTGGAAAGGGCAGGCAGGGGCGATGGAGGAGACAGAGAAAAGAAGATACTTCCTGAGTTTATGCCTTGAGAGGGGATGACTGGGCTTCCTGCATGTCTGAAGGTGATGGCGACGACATTCAATGCATACTAGCTCTGAACAAGCCACTGCTTGTTCGTCTTTTGGCGGGGCGGGGGGTATCTATTGATTACTTGACTTTGAGCTGGGCATGCGCATGGCTGCGGCCTTGTGTCCAGCCCATTGGTACTTCATTTTTGACACTGCTGCTGTCCGCCAATGGGTGTGAAAGCTATCAAATGGTGGGCCCAGGGGTTGGTATCTGAGCTCTGTTGCTGGTGATTATGTTTGATATATCTAACATGAAGGACAAATGAAGAGATGATTGCTGATTATGATGCAAGAAGGGATTTCCCCCCTTCTCTGCGTAGTTCTTTCTCTCTCTCTCTGCTGATTATGGTCGGTCAGTTTGTAAGGATACCTGGCTTCAAAGCGGGTGGTCAAATGAACAGCGGCACTCAAAGCAGCTGCGGGGTGAGAATGGGGCAGCAGCTTTGATGCTGCCATGGTCCCGTATCGGCTGCACTTGAGGTGCCCTGGGTTCAACGACCACACCTTCATGTGTATTGGCTGGGGCACCTGATTGTGCCATATGGAGGTCACCAGCACGCCCACATTAAGCAGCCCTTTGCGGTTGCCGCCCCTTAATTTTTTGTTGGTTTGTTTGTTAAGCTTCTTAAAGAATGTTCAATCTAGCAAAAGGCCTGCATTTTGCAGCTTGTGCCCAGAGTGAGGCCTGGGATTGCTACAGTACAAGGCCATGAATGCAGCAGAAGAGACACTGACCAGCTGATGCAATATACAAGGAGGGGGACATCTTCTGCAATCCTGCTTTAAAGTGGGGCATGCATAAGCCTGCCCAGTGTTCTGTCATGTGCAACTCTACTGCAGGCGTTTTTGGCCAAACTTCACCTCCTGCAAAATACGCTGTCTGCAACCGTGCCTGCAACGATGCTGTAGTTTTGGTTTTCATGTCTCAGCCTCCATCCATGTGTCAACAGTGCCGCACTGCCAGCAGCTGATGCCAGGGCTCTGAAACTGCCCAACCATACTGGAAGCCATAGACGTCATGCTTGGTAATACAGGGATGCCGAATGAAGGCATGAGATTGGAAGGACACTAAGGTCAATTGCTGTTGATGCATGGGTCCAACAAAACAAACAAACAATCAAGGTGTGGCGACTGCAAGAGGGCTGCTGGAGGGGTTGAGCTCCCTGTATGTAAAGTCAGTCACAAGAAAGTCCCGCGCAAAGGTTGCTTAGGTGTAAGGAGTTCTTGAAGCATGTGATTGACTAAGGTGACCAGAGAAGCTCCTGCCTACAATTTAGGCGCGGAATGGACGCGTCAGAGAGGTCCAAGAGGGTCAAGCCAGCTGCTCAAAGGCACCTTCCATCACATGGCTGATGCATACGAGGCAGGATCTGTGCAGTAAGCCATGTTCCCTTGCAGCTCTTTGACTGTGGCAGCCCCTACGGTGTATTGGTGCGGTCCAGTACCGGAACACGCCCTCCCAACGACCTATTGGAGCCCCCCGGTAGCTCCTCAAGGCTCGGTAGCGGAAACAGGGTGGATGAAAGCCAGTAGATATGGGATTATAGGCTAAATTGAAGTACAGTATGCGCGCTGCATAGCAATCAGACAGCTACCTGACGGGCCAGGAAGCTGATCTTCAGCCCCCGCGGTGCCTCCATGTCATAGACCCGGTGTATGGGTCCCACCAGCGTTTCTAATGTGCATTCGACAGCGCTGCAAAGATCCTCGTGGTGTCAGACTTCCGCTACCAGGGATCGACCTGGCGCTAACTTCAATGAGGAGGGAAGATTGCTACAGGGCTGTAGCTGGCAGCTCGTGAGTGCTTTCCGAGACTCACTTGATGTGTCTTCTGTCTGCTTTCGATGTGCATTGCAGCATGGCTTCGGAAGTGGCTTCCTGTAAGCATCCAAAGCGGCCCCTGCTTGAATTGCGTGAGCTGAGGTTTTGTCGCAGCTTGTCCTGGTCCTAGCATTGCCCGTCTTCCTGCAGTGTGCGAGGTTCAGGCATGCATGAACGTTTTTGGCTTTAGATCCTATTGGAGATAGGTTTCGGCTTTGCTGAAATGTGAGGTATGGAAACAGGAGCTGTGCAGTTGCTCTAGGTCCATCTGCTCACCGGCACCTCGAACGGAAAGGGCCTGCAGCAGTTATGTCCATGATTTCGCTGGTTCTGGCGGTAGCATGAGCTTACGTGATCCTTGTATGTGCTATAGTGGTCTGCTGCAGCCCGAACCGCAGCTCAAAAGCACTAATTAGCTCATGGCTGCCCCCGTGGAGTAAGAACTGATCGATGTCGGGGTGTTGTTCTGCTGCAGCAACGACGCTTAGGCAAACGGCCTACGGAGCGATGCAGCATAGCATTCAGTGCGAGGCCAAAATTGGGCGTATTCCCTGTGCAGCGCTGAAGGCGTAGGCATGGGCCAAGGAGAGAGCAAGGTGCGCGAAGCTTACCGTCTGCGGGCCTCCAATAAACCAGCTTACGAGGTAACATCAGAAAGTGCTCCTTTGTCACTGCCCTCGAGGCACGAACGCTTTGTTTCAGCTCCAAGATTGTTAGTGGGAGGAAGGTCAATAGCCTCGTTGGTTGGTTGCTCCACTCATGTTCGTATCCTGCATCCGCTGCTTCACCTTGCATTTACTGTGCTGCTGCAGGGTGTACTAGGGCCCCATAGAAAGCTTCCAAGCAAGGGCCACAAAGACCTTCTAGCAAGCAGTGACACACCTATAGATCAACATTTGAAAGGGCCTCGTGAGGACGAGTCACCCCTGGCGCCCTTACCAGAAGGCAAGCCAAGCAGCAAAGGCCGCTCCAGCTCAGAGTAAGTGGGTTGGGGATGCCAGCCTTGAGCAGCACAGTTAAGCAGGGTCCACTGCTGTCATTGGGGCTGTCTCAGCAGCAGGAGCTGGGCCATTATATGGGCCTGGTCAGCAACAGGCGGCAAGTCCGAGTTTGTTCGTCCTGTTCACCGCCAGTTTTGTCTGACTCCAGCTGCACAGCACAACATCACCAGCAGCAGTTGGAGCAGCAGTTGGGCATCCCTGATTCTGTGGCAGCAACAGGAGCAGCAGCGGCAGCGTCAGATACTTTCCGAACATTGTGGTCTACTCCTCAAGCACCTTGAGAGCTTTGCACCAGCAGCAGCAGTAGCAGCAGCATGCGCTCTTGTTATTATTTCTGCAGCGGCAAAGATGCAGGGCTTGGCTACGATGATGCAGCTAGATGGCAATTGCCTTTGCTTGATGACCTATTGATTAGAACTGCAGACACTTTACTGTCAGCACTTACGGCAAATGATCTTGGGGAGGACTTGCTGCCTGAAATTGATGCAACATCTGGCAGCACGATGTGCTTGACATCCACTGACATGAACGGGTCATAAGCTACCACGCTGACTGCTGCTTTTCTTCGGTTTACCTCCTTGTTGCATGTGTAGCATGAACGTTGGGCAAGGAGGGAGGCCTGTCAGCCACGATGATTCAGGTGGGTCTGGAGGGGGGCCTGGGCGGTGCTTGATTTTTGGCAACTTTTTAGCCATAGATGAGCTGCGGTAAAGTGAACAGGTGGCCCGTCCAGCTGTTTTTGTTTAGAGGGTGGCTAAAAGCAGCAGGAGCAGGGGCAGTACACAACCCGAGCAGTGTATACGAGCAGTGCGTTTGTGGTGGTCGTTGTGCATGGGAACGAGTTGCGGATTGGGAAGCTGGAGTGGGAGGGCTGCCTGGCAGAGTTTGCTGCTTGTGGCCCTGTCTTGATGACAGCGCTCTTACTCCCTAAAAGAAACGTACTCTGGAAGTTCAAGAAACTTGCAAAACATGCTAACACATGTCTCTCAGTGTCAGCAAAGAATGAATATGTTCTTCCCGGATGAAATGGGCAAGCACCAGCATCATCTGTGCTGCTTGGCCCCAATGCCTACAGCTTACTCCATTGAGTGGAAGAGGCTTTTTTGGAAACTGACACAGTGATTTAATGACAGCATGTGGTTTTGAGACAGCTCTGACTTTTTGCCACTGCTGTTGTTGCTGCTACTGTTTTTGCAGCTATGCTCAAGAGTTCCGAGTCCCTGGATTCACGCATATCTTCTGCTGGTGGAGGCACAATTAACCGCATGAATTCCGGAGCCTCCTCAGAAGCAGCAGCAGGAGCACCGCCAAGGGACTCTCTCTCAGGATCAGGAGCAGCAGCAGCAGCCCCAGGCGGACTGTTGCGTGAAAACAGCGGCGCAGGGTTAGCTGCTAGCCAAGGCCGACCACCCCTTCCAAGCCAGCCGCGAACATCACGGTTATCCCTTACCTCGGCTCCAGGGGGGTTAGATGGGTCACCTATGCAAGGGGGAGCAGCAGGAGCAGCAGCAGCCGCCGGCATGCGGGGTTTAAGCCTGTCAGAGGGCGGCCAAAGGGAGGACTTAGCGCCTGGGAGAAGCAGTGGGGATGGGAGTAGAGCAGGGGGCTCTGCGTATGGTGGGGTTAAGCAGCAGGGCCAGGGGGCTAAGGGGTCGATTCGGGGGTCGGCTCGTGGGAGTATGGATAGTCAGGGTAGTCCTGTGAGCAGGGGTTCTGGTGCGGGAGGTGGTCCAGCCAGCGTTAGGAGTAGCTTTGCACAGGAGGGGCCAGTAGGGGAAGATGTGGATGCTTATGGGCGACCTAGCTTGGCACTGTTTGAGACTGCACATCGCAATGCGGATTGGCAGAAGGGTGAGGAGGGGTTGGGGGCTGGGCTGTAATGATTGGGTGGGAAGCTGTCTGCAGAGAGCAGCAGCCATTTCTGGTATGATCATCTATGTTTTATATGCCTTTATTGGTAAGCACTGCAGTGTTGTTTTGCACCTGTCCTGGTTGGGCCGGTTGCTGCTGATGGACAATGGTATTGTACTGCCAACAGGATGAAATTGGCAGCAGCGCATTATAGAAACGTTAGTCAGGTTGTTTTCATGTAGTTTTGGCTATATATGGCAGCATGGAGAAGCTATAGCAGGAGTGTCCTGTTGCCTGTAGTATACCATATCGTTCAGCCCCAGAGCATGTACGTTCTGTGCAGATGTTACAAGACAGGTCACTACGGTTCAGCCACCCTTGCAGGTTGCAGGAAAGTGGCTAGCATGTATGAACACATTATTGGTAGCACAGCCTGTGGGGTTTACCTGAACAGCGGGCCATGAGCATTGTTGCTCCGGAGGGGACAAGATGGGATGGCGTGCCTCATGTCTTGGCTGTTTGCCCTCTGCTTCCCTCGTCAAGTTATACTGTGATTGGCTGGCCTCGTTTTACCTGAAACCATACATGTATGCCCGACATGGTGCACTGCTGCATTAACCCCCCCTATTCAGGGACACTATAAACTGCAGCTCACACGGTACTAGCTTGTTGACGTATGCCTGCTATGCTGACATCGGTGTCCTTTGGCTCTGTTGCTCCTCCTCCCAGGCAAGGTGTTTGAAGACTCCCTCCCTGCAGACCTTCAAGCAGCGTACCGCCTGCTAGCTGTACTGCTCCCGCAAGCTCCCCTCCCCCTGTCCTCCATGCAGCAGCTGTGGGAGGTGGGCAGTCCAGCAGATGCTGTGGAGATGGTGCGGATCTTTGTGATGCAGGGGGTGCTCAAGGTGGCCACTCTGGCAGATGGACAGACATGGGTGCTGGTGTCAGCACAACATCAGGAGTACTTGAAGGTGAGGGGAGAGGGGAGGGGGGAGGGGGGGGGCTCTGAGGGTGGTTGGGGGGGGGGGTGAGGGGTTTTTGAGGGGGGCTGTGAAGGGGGTTTGAGGGGGGCTGTGAAGGGGGTTTGAGGGGGGTTTGAGGGGGGCTGTGAGGGGGGTTTGAGGGGGCCTGTGAAGGGGGTTTGAGGGGGGTTTGAGGGGGCTGTGAGGGGGCTTTGAGGGGGCCTGTGAGGGGCGTTTGAGGGGGGCTCTGAGGGGGGTTTGAGGGGGCCTGTGAGGGGGGTTTGAGGGGGGCTGTGAGGGGGGTTTGAGGGGGGCCCTGAGGGGGGTTTGAGGGGGGTTGGGGGGGCTGTGAAGGGGTTTGAGGGGGGCTGTGAGGCGGGTGGGGGGGAGTAGAGGCGGGAGGGGGAGAGTTTGGGTATTGTTGAAGGTGGAGGTGGTGTTGGAGGCTGGGCTTAAATGGGAGGGGGATGGTTGGGGAGTAATGAAGGCTGTGGGCTTGTGGGGAGGGTTGGGGGTGACACTCCCCCTCCCCCTCCCAACACTCCCCCTGACTGGGGCAGGGGGAGTGTTGGGAGGGGAAGGGGGATGGGAAGCAGCGGTGAAGCCACAGGCAGAGTACCTCGAGATCATTAGGCAAGGTGGTTAGGCGATATGATGGCATTGCGGACATGCGAAACTGTAGGGTGAGTTTGGATATGGCGGGCAGTTTTGAAGGGTGTAACATTTGGACAGACATGGGTGCTGGTGTCTATGCAGCACTAGGACTAATGCGAGATGAAGGGGGAGAGGGACGAGCTTGAAGACTTGGCAGTTGTGTTTGCTTGCTGTGCTCTCACATGTGAAGGATCGGCTGTTAGTACTCTTATAATGGGATTTGAAAGATGCCGGGGGGGGGGGGGATCCAACGAGTTTTCCTTCATATCACCCCTCTCCACGCACACTAATAAACTGGTTGGAGTCCTGTGGCGGGTGCTGCACCGCCCGAAGGCTGTGCAGTGATCGATCTCATATATATCACCCATGGTCACCCTCGGGCATTGCTCTTTCAAGGGTATAATGAGAGTCTCGGGGAGAAGATAAGACTACATTTCCTTGAAAAGCTATGGTCTCTCCCTCATGTATTGCCCTTCACCTCTTTCTGCAGCTGGCCCATCCAGATAAGCTCGAGGCCCTCCACCAACATATGCTAGATGTGTACAGCGGCCCTGATCAGCTCAGCCCAGCAGAGTTTATAAATGATGGATACATCCTGTTAGCCCTGGCACACCACTTGTTGGGAGCAGGGCGGCTGGGTCAGCTGAGGGAGCTGCTCATTAACCCTGCCTGGCTGGAGGTCAAGCTGCATTGCTATGGGGTGGCCGCATTGGTGGAGGATTTCAGGAAGTGAGTGGGGGGAGAGGATGGGGTTCAGGGGTTGTGTCGTGGGTGGGGTCTGGGTTGAAGCTGCATTGCTATGGGGTGGCCGCCTTGGTGGAGGATTTCAGGAAGTGAATGGGGGGAGGGGATGGGGTTTAGGGCTTTGTGTCCCAGGCAGGGCGATCCACAAGTAAAAGCTTCAAGCTCTTGAAGCATGTCAATCTGCGGTTCTAAGTTGTAGCAAACAAGAGCATCACCTCTGTCCAAAGGGAGTGCTAATTGGTACATTAACGGACCTCATTGCACACCCTGTTCCCTTCAGCCTTTTGCCCCACCAACTTCATCCTCCATCTTTCATCTTATGCCCCCAGGTATCTTCAGAAGGACATTGTTTAGTGCTAAGAGCTTCAAGCATTTCAAAGTGTGTCTAACTCTGTCCAACGGTTGTCCAATTGGGTCAGGCTGGTAGATTGCAACAAATATCAGGATCTCCTCTATTCAAAGGCCTTGCAATACCCTTGTTCTGTCCAGTCTTCTGATACCCTCCCCTCCCAACCCCCACTTTTTACCCCCCCCCCCCCCCCCCCCCCCCCCACCCAGGTATCTCCAAGAGGACCAGGACCCTCTGGTAAAGCTGGTACTGCAGGCCTTTCAGATGTCGCTGGGGTCATGCATGGACCGGTCAAACATTCCCATGCTGCAGCGGCAGTTGGTGCTCAGGCTGATGGCTGCAGCACGGACCTGCCCTGAAACACAGGTGGGGCACTGCTGGGGCCATGTAGGCTTTCCATGTAGGGACTCCAAGCAGGGGGAGCTGTGTTTCACGTTGCAGCACTTTCCCTCATCACAATTGCGAAGGAACTGGGTCTAGAGGGGGACCATTGTGTTCTCATGG
>OY744495.1:7040415-7186277 GCA_963556185.1 Pseudopediastrum boryanum
ATTGCTCAGCTCACACTGCCACACCCGGCCACCCCTGCACCCGTCAGTGCGCTGGTGTCATGCGACAGGAACCTCGGGTGCCTAGCGGGTGACGTGCGGGGTGTGTTGATGGTGTGGGATGTGCAGAGCAGCAGTTGTAGGCAGGTGCTACAGGCACACAATGACAGGTGAGGCCACGGGTAGATGTATGTGCTGGGGATGGGGTGGGGGTGGGGAGGGGGGAGGGCGGGGGGAGTGTACATGTCTACGTGGCTGTTTGGGATAGTAGGAAAATCAGCTGGTACAGAGGTAGTTGGAGGCAGGTGTTTCAGGTGCACAGTGGTAGGTGAGGCCAAGGGTACATATGTGCTAGGGTGGGGGTTGGGAGGGGGAGGGGAAGGAGTGTACATGTTTACGTGGCTGTTTGGGATAGTAGGAAAATCAGCAGGCACAGATATAGTTGGAGGCAGGTGCTACAGGCGCACAGTGGTAGATGAGGTAAAGCATATACCTGATGGGCCATTGAGGGGAGGGGGGGAAGAGGGGGGCACACGTGTTCATGCGCCTGTTTCCGATGGGAAAATGTTGCAGGCAAAGCAGCAGCTGCAGGCATGTGCTACATGTGCGCAACGACAGGTGAGGTCAAGCATATAAATGTGCTGGGGTGTTGGGGTGGGAGGCGTATGTTCTTTTGTGCCTGTCCGCAATAGGAACGTTTGGCGGACTATGCAGCAACTGGATTGGTTTATTACCATACCATGCTATTCCACTTTCCTGATTTTACGGACATGCCCATGCATGGGCCAACTCAAATGCAGCTGCCTTCCCTTAATAAGTAAACCCTTGCGCGTTCCTATCATGTCCCCCGCTGCAGGATCAACGCGATTGCGTTCCATCCAATGACGGCTCAAGTCCTAACCGCTGGTTCTGACGCAACTGCCAAGCTCTGGCGCATTGACCAGAACGGAAAGCTGCAGCATGTTTGGACTTTGACTGGCCATGTCTCTACAGGCTCCCGACTTAGTGGCCATGCAGCTGCGATCTGGGATGTGAGCTTCTCATCTGATGGGCGATTGGCAGCCACAGCAGCGGATGACTTCACTGTGCGGGTGTGGGATGTGGAGGAGCAGAGCTGTGTGCATGTATTGGAGGGGCATGAGGGCTGGGTCACTGCGGTACAGGTGAGCAGCAGGGGGGTTGGGAGCAGTACAGCGGCATACGTTGATTTGCTTGATATTGTTTTTGTGACAGCGGCATGGTTTCTGTGCTGGATGTTGTTTTTCTCACAGCGGCATATGTTTCGTCCTTGATACTGATTCACTTGGATTTGTCTGCTACCTATCTCTGGTTTGCGTATAGGGATAGTGCCAAAGCAAGCCGTTGCCTGTGCCTCTGGATTGTAGTGCCGGTATGTAGACTTACACCACCAGAGTCGTTTGTGCTCACGGCCCCATTTTGGTTTTCCCCCCTAAACCCTAAAGGGCAAAATATTTTAAACTTCGAAATAATGTTGTGACCTTTGCAGTTCCTTGGGAGCAGCCACCGCCTTGTGAGTTCCTCCCAGGATGCCACAGCACGTATCTGGGATGGAGACAATGGCAAGTGCATGCATGTTATGGCAGGGCACCAGGGGCGCCTCAACAGTGTGCATAGCTCTGAAGATGGCAGTAGGGTCATCACCTGCTCAGATGATGGCACAGCTCAGGTTTGGAAGACGTCTACTGGCGAGCGTGTTGGGTAAGTGGAAGGGCGGAATGTATGGGCACGACTGCTATTGCTGCTGCTTTTGTCATTGGTGTACAGATCTGTTGTGTCATTTTTCACGTCTTAGCCTCTTAAGTATGTACGAGGTGCTGATCTGGAGGGGAACCATTATTGACCATATAGCTGCAGGTGTTTGTGACGTCTCTCCCTAAGTTTATCCTAGAAGCATTTTTGTGTAATTCTGGTGGGTACATGCCAGGGTGCCTGGGACGATACGCTATTGGATTGGCAGAAGCTATTGTTTCTTTAAGGCATGCAGAGTGCGACGGCGATGGCATGGCGTAGGGGCGGGTCAGGAGAGATGTAGGAATGCAGCAAGCATGGGTCGCACTGCTGGTTATGTGTGCTGTGGGTGTTCTGGGGGCTGAGGGGGGAAGTGGTGTTCTGGACCGCTAGGCCAGGATTTATTGCTGGCAGCTTACATGTGGCAGTAGGCAGTGAGAGGCATATGTCCCTCAATTGTTGCTTTTCGAGCTGCAGGCTGGCTCACCAAAGCAAAGGAATCGTGCATTGAGGGGTTGAATCTAATGCTTCGTCTGCTTCTCCTGCCGTGCCGTCTCCTGCAGAGTATTCATTGGCCATGCAGCTTGGGTGAATGATGCCATGTTTACAAAGGACATGACCCGTGCGGTCACCATCTCTGCAGATGGCACTGCCCGGGTATGGGACCTGGCAACCAGCGCTTGTCAGCAGGTCCTAGAAGGTCACGGGGACGAAGTCAAAACCATGGCGTTGACTAGCAGGAGCAGGTTCTTAGTCACTGGGTCACTAGATGCTACATCCCGAGTGTGGGACCTGAGCGCAATGATTTCGGGGCGGGAGGGGATGCGTGGGCATTACGGGAAAGTCACCCGAGTGGCACCGGTGGGTAGGGCAGGAGGTAAGGCGGTGAGCTTGGGGGAGGATGGGACGGTGCGGCTGTGGGATGCGGCGACAGGGCGGTTGACGGTGTCGTGCATAGATGAGGGTGGGACTGGTGTGCCGCAGTGGGTGCGGTGTACGAATGACGGCGGCAGCTGCGTGGTAGCTGCAGGGAACCGCCGGATTATGCGGTGGGAGGCAGCAACAGGGGTGGCGGCTCTAGCGCTGCCGGAGCAGCTGGGGAGCAGGACAAAGTGTGTTGCGTTTGATAAGGAGTGCAAGCGAGCTGCTGTGCTGCTATTTGATAGCAGTGTCAGTGTGTGGGATTTGCAGACGCAGGAGTGTGTGTGTCAGCTGATCAAGCGTGGGGAACGCGATGCGAGTCGGGTGCATAGTGGCGGCGTCAATGCAGTGTATCTTACAGATGCTGGTGACACAGCGGTGACGGTTTCGAAGGACTGCACGGCTAGGGTATGGGATCTGGAGAAGAGCTGCTGCATCCATGTGCTACAGGTGAGCTGGTTGGGAGGAAGATGGTGGTGATGCTTTCTGTGCGGCTGGTGTGTTGCTTCTGCTGCTGATGGTAGTAGGGGTGTGGATGATGTGCACCCATGTTCTAGCAGCCCCAGGACTGGGGTCATTTGCTCTCGGCTCTCTGTAATTGATGTGCGAAGTTCCCGCACCCTTTATTACAAGTGTTGGAAGGAGTGGTATTATAGCAGTAACGAGCATCTTAAGAACCTGAGGGTCCTAACTAAGTAATCTGCGGAGGGAGTGCAAGTCTGACGAGCACATGCATACCATGCTGCCGGATTTGGCCCTGGGTAGGATCTTGACTTCCCATCGCTGCGACCCGTGATTCGAGTGGGTGTCAGACTGCTGATGTTTTATGTCTTCAACTGCTGATGTTCTGTGCGGACAAATAGCGGGCTGGGTGCTGTCCTGAACGGGTAATAGAGTGCCATACCAGTCCCTGATAAGAGATATTCTTCTGCTGTACTGAGCCCTTTAGAGTTATAGGTGCTGTCAGTTCATTGTGATACAGCCTGAAAGTGTGTTTTTGCTGCTGTGCTGTAGGGTCACACCGATGCGATCAATGCAGCTGCCCTTTCCCCTGATGGCACCCGCGTGGCAACGGCGTCCTACGACATGACTGTCCGAGTCTGGGACCTTACCACGGGAGCCTGCCTCCGGATCCTAGAGCACCCAGAACCGATCCACACTGTGGTCTGGGGCCACACAAACGCTTCTGCTGCTGCTACTGCTACAGCATGTGGTGTACCAGGAGCGTCTTATCTGGTAGCGATTGGTGACGAGCCGTCTACTACGGCGTGGTTATGGTGTGAGACTACGGGCAGCTGCATAGCAGTGCTGGCAGAGCATAAAGACGTCATTATGGACGCATGCTTCTCTCCGGATGGGCGGTGGGTGGTGACTGTGTCTAATGACAGCAGCTTGTTGCTGTGGGAGGCAGCTACTGGGCAGCTGCGAGGGGTGTTTATGGGGGATGCGGCTATGAATTGCTGCTGCTGGGTGGGAGGGGGGCGGGTGCTGGTGGCGGGGGATGCGGGGGGGCAGGTGCATTTCCTGGAGAGCCTTTGATGCATGCACAAGCAGTCTCAGAAGTGCTGTATCTTCTGGGTGAATTAGCTGGGTGTGTAACACGGAAGTGGCCCTGGTTGCTGGGGTCCCTTGAGAGGCAAGAGATGGCAAGGGAGTGGGGCAAGTGCCTGAAATATGTGGGGGGCTGTGCAGCTAAATACTGAAATGGAGTAGCGCCTGAAATGGCATAGCATTGACAAGCCAATTGCTGCAGACCAAGCTTTCAGTTGTTCTGATGGTGCTAGAGCAGAAATGCAGGGTGATTGAGTTGCTGATATGGGTGCTGACTATCTTGGTTTGTTTAGAGGAAGAGGTGCCTGTTTCAGGCAGGTGTGGTTAGGGTTTTATTATGGCAAGGCTCTGCTCAACGAGCAAGTCTTATTTGGATATGGATCTCTATCCGTGGGTGCATTGCAAATATGACATTGCAATGATCTTACTCAGCGTTTGGCAAGGTTGTCACATGGTTCTCCATTCCTGCCGACTTTGCCCACCCTTCCGTGTCACTTCACTCATCTGTGGGACCTGATAGGAACTGTCTGAGCACCACACTTGGTGCCTCCAGTCAGATATGTTGCATCCATCCATCCATCAGACTGGTACTGCTGCTAGGTGGGGAGGCAGCTACCATTGGCTCCTGTATTCTTAGGAATCCACATACTGTTGGATCATTTTGTTTGTTTTGGGGTATGCAGGGTTCATTGTGTGCACAGGATAGGTGGTGCCTCTGTGGCAGCACAGTTGTTTGCATAGTGCCCGTAATGGGGGCATCCATTGCACTTGATGTGCTCATTATGTGTGCCGATACATTCTGAGAGCATTAAGTGCAATGTGTGCTCCAGTTACGGGGACTATGCACACAACTCTGCTTCCAGGGTGGCGGGCTTCACCCCGCACATGTCGATACCCCCCGCACAAAAGAGCTGAGTGGTATGGAAGTGAACTTCATGGATTAAGCGTTAAGGTTTTATGCACGGGGATCGCCCCCCTCCATTAGCACATCATCTGGGCTGCATCATTTTTGTTTCCGTTTAGCTGGGAGGCAGGAGGCCCCGATGAGACGCATGGGGTGGAGCTCTATTATGGTGAGAGTTGACATTTGGCCTGGCAGTGGCGTACATCGTTGTTATGGTTAAGGTATGTTTTGATTCTTCATCATCTTGGGGCGCTGTCGGGGCACTGCTTTTGTGAGTTTGAGTTTCTGTAATCTGTCATGGGTAGAGTGGATTGCAGCACAGCACAGACCCGTGCTAAGCTGAGCTTGGTCAGCGCATTGTGTGGGGCCGGGTGGTCCATATTGGAGGCTGCATGCTGGTGCATCTAAACGGTAGCATTGATGGAGGTCCCTCGTTTTTGATCACATTTGACATCCCTCCCGTGCATTTCTAAACAGGGGGAATGTTGCTGGGGTGTCATTGTTCAAGTCCGCATTACAGGTGTGTTTCCCTTATCAGGCAGGGTCACAATTTGAAAGTTTGAAAGTCAGTACTGCCATGAGGTGATGTAACAGCCCTTCACCGCCTCAGATTCTTTCTGCACTCTTGTACATTCAGAGTTGAGCTGCTTAAGAGTGCAAGGATTGGCAAAATCCTGGCTGATGCTGAGTTTTGCATAACAGGGTTGCTTGTTAGCCTGCCACATCTGTGCCGTTGATTTGAAACAGTCATCGACAATCGATCACGATTGTTCCGTGTCCTGATTGTGTGTATTAGCGATGTTTGTCTGAGAGCCCTTGCCATTGTGTTTCTGGAGCAGGGCTTGCATTGTGGGGATGTTGGGATGTATCTACACTGGTGTTTGCTGTGGGGGTAAACGTACTGTTGACACTGCAGAGGGTCAGAAACTGTGACAGCCCTTGCCAAATGCATGGCTAAGAGTCAGATTTGGTCGCTGATTGCAGTATCTCATCGGTCTCTCTGGCCTCTTGGGTGGACTTGGAGGTAGCTGAAATGAAGCACAGGTCGTGTACCTTACCAGGATGCTTTGGGGGGAATAACAACTCAATGTTTGTGGGAGAAGGAATTATGGCACTGCTTTGGTTTGGCCGGCATCTGGGGGCATGTGATAGTGGCGGGCCCTTGTGGTGTCCAGCTGGCGCTGCCTGCAGCAGAACATCTTAAATGTGTTAACGGGGAGTACCTACTCGTCTCCTTTCTTAAGTCTGTTAGGTGTGTGAGGTGTTCCAAACTATTCCAGGAATGTGTGTGCTGGTGACCTTACAAAGTGGGTGGGTTCAGTTTCATCGAGGCGCATTTGTGTGGGCTAATGGGGGTGAGAGCATAGAGCACCATTGCTTTGTTCACGTGCGGCAGGTATACTTTGTCTGGCAGTGACAATGCAGGCGTACAGATTGGAGCACACCGAAACAGGTGTATGGCTTGTGGTGGTCATTACCTGACTGCAACAAAGTTTCAAATGCAGCCCCTGTCATGTGAAGGATCTCATGTCATTGCCTTTGTTGCTGTATGCACTCTCAACGATGGCAGTAACCATGTGTTGTCGTTGCTACTTGCAGATGGCTAGGTGTGAGCAGATCTAGGGAAGGTTACTACCAGGGTTATCTCGTATTATTGTTATTTCGTGCGTTTGTTTTGTGTTTGCTAGTGTGGGGTTATGCACAATGCAGGGGGAATAATGGGAACCGGGTGGAGCGGCCCATCCATAGCAAGTCGGGGATTGGGGGACCATTGCAGACTCTGTGTTTGTGTATGAGTAACTTGGACGCTTTTTGCTTGTAGGAGTCTGTGTCACTTTTTGGGTTACTGAGGACATTGAAAAGGCTCAGATTGCAGCAGAGGAGAGCTGCCTGGCTGGAGTTCCTGGAGCGACAATATGAGCATTGTTATGTGAGTGCTTGGAGCATTTTGGGGTAACCCCCACATATGCTGACTCTTGTTGGAGCATTTGGGGTAACCCCCACATATGCTGACTCATGTTGGAGCATTTGGGGTAACCCCCTCATATGCTGACTCTTGTTAAGGAGCCCTTGCATGGCTCAATGTTGTGCTGAGATGTCTGATTCCGTCAAGCATACTTATCTTCACTATACGGGGTAAAAGTCTGGGTTGTTTGTTGATAGTGGGACATGGACGGTCTTCCCATGTTTACCTTCATAGCAGGAGGCCCAGGCTGATTACATATGAACACTGTGGAATGCTTTAAGACCTACAGGAATAGGCAAGACTTGCAGTAATCCCTTTTCTGTTCAAATGCTCCCTGGGTGCGAAAGTGTTGTTTTGCCTGCAGTGTAGCCAAACGTTTGATTGCTGCTTGCTGCCGCTGTTGTTGTTTTTAGCAGCTGGCCTCAAATATGCTTCATGTTGTTGTCACTTTTGGCCCCTAAACATTTACAGTCTCAAATAGGGCACCTGGTCTGCGAGGCAGGAATTAGGTTGTCCATCCTCTTCATTCCACCTGGGGGTTACTTGTGCCCCCTAGAATTTGGCAGTTCCTGGTTCCTCTCTTGATTGGGTACGTACTGTGGGGGTGCAAACGCAAATGCCTACTGTGCAGGGTGTACAAGGGCACTTTGCAGGGCGCTTGTGTGGAGACTGTGAAGTGATTATACTGTGCACAACAAGGTGCAACTTTACATGCCACTTGAAAGGGGTGCATTAAAGGCATGTGAGCAGACTTACTTCTCGGCTCAATACCATCTATACCTACAGGGCAGGGGTGTTTATAAGCAGTCACTAGAGTTGGGAGAATTGCTCAAGGTGGGCCTGTATGTTACAGGTGATGGTGACAGTCCTATCAATTGTGGGAGACCTTTCTGACTACTGAAAGGTCTTTACAAGCAGTGAGATACAATGTGGCAGGTTTGTTTGGTGTGTTTGGTGTGTAGAAACTTCTGTTGGACTGGTTGGGGGGGGTCCTGATTTGTATTGAGGTGGGGCTGCAAGGGGGGCAATGTCTTGTCTGCATTGTTGTTTTGTGGTGAGTATTGGTTTTGTGGGGGCACCAAGTGAGCTACGTGCTGCACAAATGTTAAGCTGCATCTGGCGTGCATCCAGTCCTGCAACGAATTGTATGCGCTCCATGAGCACAAACATGGCACTCGTCTTGATGTGTGCACAACTGCTTTTCAGTGTCAGCCTGAGGGCATGTGGAGGGCATGTGAAGGGCCAATTGCATCATCTGTTTGAGAAACAGGAACAGCAGAGCTTATGGTTTGTTTCCAATTCAACAGACAGGTTGGTAGGAGGGGATGCAGCAGTGCTGGGGTTGTTAAGATGACAGGAAGAAGCACTGGAGAGAGCAAAGCTGGTGCAAAGTTTGTGATGGTCTGCGTGTTGCCTGTCATTGTAAGATACACAAATGGGGACATTGAGTGATCTGAATGTGCTGCAGACTTGGCTCTGGCGGTGAAGTAGAAGAGCAGTTCCAGGGGATGCATGCTTGCAAGGGCCTATATATGCGATGTAATCGATTGTGATGTTGAAAGGGTTTTGATGGCAGGCTGTCACCCTTGAAGTACCATGTCATCCTTAAAGTAGAGAGTCGTCAGTTTGTCGCGCCCGCTTGCCTGGCCCAATGGAACATTTTTTGAATAATGCGGCTAGGCTTGTGAGTTGCCGATCGGACCATCCCAATGTGAGCAGAAACTTAGTGTCACGGAGCTCTGGAATATGACAGGAACCAGTAACTGTATGCAAACGAATGTTCGCAGAGCAGGAGCTGCTGCATTGTGGGTTGACATGGTGGTACTCAGCCCACCATGCGTGCATTTTGCTGTTACCTACTCCGCTGTGGTGAAGGTCTCTTCATTGATGTGCAAGGGATGTGGAATTGTACCACTCTGAGACTGTCCAACCTAAATTGCCTGCCAGTGTATGCGGTCATGCAAGGTAACTGAAATGTCCACCATGCATGCCTGGGGCTGTATGTGATGTTGGAACTTTTTATGCAAGCGTTCTGTCGACCTCCAGATAGCACAGCCAGATGAGGGCAAGATGCTGGACTGAGGGCAAGTGGATCATTCCTGCCTGCTTGGCCTGTTGTTGGCGGCTTTGAGGTCCAACAAAGGAGAAGTACTGAGGGAATGCTGGTAGTTGCTTGCCTCAAGAGATCTTCTGTACCTCCTGCAATATGTTAGTGAAGGTTTTGGCTGTTGCACCCATTGATCTGTTGGGCCTGCTGGAACTCTGAGTATGCCCTTGGAGCCTAGTTGGGTCCTTGTGGGTGGAGTGGTGCTTCCCCCCTGCCCCTGCCGGCCCCCCAGGGGTTCATTGGGCATTCTGGTAACCTGGTTTCTGGGCAGATGATGCCACCTGTATCTGGCATCATCCCCAAAGGCATCCCTCTCCATTTAGTTGGTGTATCAGGCTGGATTAAGGGGCATCTGAAGGTGTGGGGCTTAGCATTTTTCTGCTAAGGCATATTAATACGATAGCACTGCATGGCATCGTTTGTGTTTCCTATAATGTGTCCTAAGTTGGCTCCTTGCGGGTGGCACTGCCTCCACCGGCCCCTGTCCTGTCCATTTGTTTACCTGGTGACTGTTGGTTTTGTGGCCAAAGCTAGTACACACATCCAGTAAGATGCCTACAGAAGGGGGCGCAGGAGAAGGGTCTTGCTGGCTGTATCCCAATGGTCCGAAGTTATGGGCATTATGGTGGGCTTCAGTCCAGGTAGAGTTGCAACAGCATATGGTCCGAGGGGTTTATGGCAGATTCAGTTTGTTTGTTGTGCTTTAAACTAAACAGTTTGACCTTTCTTTTGGCAGTGATTGCATGAGGCACAGTTCCATGGCATTGGGACGGTCACAGTAACATGCAGTATGCAGGGCACACAGAGGGTACTTGCTATCCAAGCGGGTGTGCTCATGCATGCAGGTGTTAACCTTCTTAGTGTCTTTTTGGGTCATTGCCTCAGTGATGCAGTCTAGTGTATATTCCTATACAAGGATTGTCAATTGCCGACATCTGTTGCTTGGTTGGCTGGCATCAGTTCCGGTGCTGAGACTTTGGTGACTGCTTTCACTGTCAGAGTCTGTTGGCTGAATCAGCTCATTTTGGTGATTCGTTTGATGACGCACTGGTTAGCATTGGTTCGTTGCCGTCTCCTAGCTGCCTACCTGCTTGGGTATTCGTCTTAATTGGTGCTCTGGAATTTGTTTGATTTGGAGTCAGATCCTTCCGGCGATTTGTATGATGCGAACTGTTTGCAGTCTCATAGTTGGCTGTATGCTTGGGTACCTCTTGGTTGGTGGTGTGGAATCCATTGTTTTTGGATCCATCCGATAGTGTGTTTGGTCGTTTCGACCTAGCAGCCTTTTGCGGTTGCCGCGGCTTAAATTTTGTTGTTTGTTTGTTTGGTCTTCCAGCAATCAAGCT
The DNA here is from genome assembly GCA_963556185.1 of Pseudopediastrum boryanum. Lineage (NCBI taxonomy): Eukaryota > Viridiplantae > Chlorophyta > Chlorophyceae > Sphaeropleales > Hydrodictyaceae > Pseudopediastrum > Pseudopediastrum boryanum. The sequence continues at coordinate 7,050,957 of OY744495.1, forward strand.
GCGCAACTTGGCAACCCATGTACCCTGCTTGCGTGCGGCTTATATCATCGATCAATAGCACCTGCATGTTTGTTTGTTGTTGTTTGTTGTCCTCCAGTATAAGTCAGAAGTGGTGTATCTTAATATCATTTACCAACCCTGCCTGGCCTCTTGTCAACAGTGCACTTGTGAGCAAAGGAGGAACCCAACCCCAGCGGCCGGTTGCTGACTTGTACGTACATGCATGGTACCATATTACCAACTAGCCCAGCGGAAGGGTATCTCTTATCCCTTGGGAGCCAAATCCTGTTCCAGCATGCAGTACTGGATGCCCATTAGGGCCAATGTCACGAGCTTGATTCCATTTTACCAGATGATGCGCCATTAAACGGGACAACACCACCCACAAGGAGCCAACTGATGCTCCAATCTCACGTACGTACTCGAGACAAAGAACTTGAAGAGGACCCACATTCCATGCATGCTTCCACAGCGGTCCGCTCTCAAGGTTGAGTGCTGAACCCCCACGATTATCACGGTCACTGCAATGCCCTAAGTCCATAACATATACCTTTTGTGGCCCAAACATGTGATAGATCGCAGACCCAAACCTGCATCCTTGCAATGCAACATCACCTCCCATCAGCTGGGCCTTATTTGGCACAACAAAACAAGAGAAGCAAAGGAACTTTTAAGATATGGCAACCGCAAGAGCGCTGCTAGACCAACCTGACCAAAGGGAACAATGGATGGATCCAAAGACAATGGATAATGAGCCACTGACAGCACAGACGTTGGTTTGGTTGGGTGCCGGCGGCAGCTGATCACCTCCTCCCAGTGATGCCAACCAATGCTGTTAATCTAATGTACACAAGCATGCCGCTGAAGATGAGAGCCACTGACAGCATGATGAGGCAGGTCTGGCAGAAGCTGCTGCGGCTCTGCTTGTACTGCTCCTTGGCCTTCCCTGCTACCTGCTGAGCATTGGCAGTACTGTTTACCAGCGCTGTCTCTGCATCATCAAGGATTGTGCCTCTTTGCCTGCAGCACAAGAGCAGCAGCGGCACGTGTTGAGTAAAGAATAACGCCCACGGTAGCAGCGGCAGCATGTCGTGTTACATTTCATGATATGCCATAGCAGAAGTACCATAGGTCCCGCAACTCAAGCTCCTACAAAACAGCGAAATGGAACAGGCTGATTAGGTGGAACAGCGGCACCATGTCGAACGTGCTTGAAGCAACAAATATGGACTGTGAATCAAAAGATGACTGCTGAAAAGTATGCTCAGCTCAAGTGATGTTGAGGCATGCTAGCGAGGTCACGCCTCAGCCCGCTGCTAACGTATGTTCACAAGAGTTGCTGTAAGACCAGGTTTGGAGCTGCTTGAAGTCCTGTGGAGCTACACATTACTGAGGTTACTTACATCATATACTTGTACTGAGCCTGCTGCATTCGTCTTCTCCAAAAAGTAATACATTTAATGCAAGTTGTAAAACGAAAATACTATGATCAGCAGCAGGGAGCTAGTCAGGCTGATGGTAGATGCCAAACAAATCAGTACGGAAAGCTGAGTTGGCTATTCCATATGACCCCTCCACAGCCGCCACATGTGAGAAGCAGCTCCTTTGCAATTTGCTGCTTTACATCTCCTGTAGGAGTCTCCTCTCCAATCGTGGCTTCCCTCCACCTCAACCCCCATGCAGATGGCTTTATCAGGATCAGCCCCTACGCCCTTTCAGGCTCAGCTTACATCCCCAGAACCGTTCCAGGCCCAGTTTAGATCCTCTAAACCTTATCAGGCTCTGCTTACATTGCATAAACTCTATCAGGCTCAGCTACATCCCCTTAACCCTATCAAGTTCAGCTCCATCCCTCAAACCCTTTCAGGCTCAGCTTCCATTCCAGAAACCGTAGCAGGCTCAGCTACATCCCCTAATCCTATCAGGCCCAGCTTACATCCCCTAACCCCTTTCAGGCTCAGCTTATATCTCCTAAACCCTATTAAAGTCAGCTGACATCACCTAGACCCCCATCAGGCTTACTACCCCTAAACCCTACCAGGCTCAGCTTACATGCCATAAACCCTGGGGACGAAATAGCATGATGACACCCCCTGGCACTCACTTTATAGCACTCTGCATCGCCAGTGCTCCCGCCTTGAGCTCCGCAGTCATACCCAGAAGCTCCTCCCCCAATTCCGCCTGCAAAGCTGCCTGTGTTGCCAGCCTATCCTGAGCCTCCTTACTCAAAGTGAATGCTGCCCGGCTGCCTGCACTAGCAGCCTGTGACTGCCCATGTCCTGCTGCTGCTGCGCCTCTGCTGCTGCTGGGACTGTTTGCCCCTGATGGAGGGCCCTGGTTAAGCAGACCACCAGCTTGCCTTTGACGCAGCTGCTCCTGCTGCTGTTGTTGTTGGAGCTTGCTGACAGAAGCCAGAGCAGAGCTGCACAGCAATCAAACGGAGATGCAGCATAACGGTTGCATGGAGGGAAGGTGCCAAACCTTTCACGCATGCAGCTTGGAGATGCCAAGCCTTCTGCGACCAAGCCTTCCCCCCCAAGCTTGTGAATGATGCACTTACTACTTGTTAGCCCATGTTGGAAGGTAAAGCGGGTCGCAACATCAAAAGCAGGTTGTGGTGAATTTCCAGTTTCTGACGTTTCAGATGGGCGGGGTTGACAGGCTCCAATCACAACCTCAGGCGAGCCGGCTACTGATGCAACTGGTAAGCTGCATTACCATGCTACATATTAAATACCATATTTGTGTGCAACATCGCCTCCCTTGTGTATTCTCGACGGCTTTACAGCCGTTTACTCATATAGGGAACAATGGAGCCAAAGACAGAGAAGGAGCTGAAGATTAATGGGACAGTGCAACAGACCATTCTCCTGCAGCCAAGGTGATGCAGCTTACCCGAGGTGTTGCAGACCAGTCAAGGCCTGCCTAGACACACATGTAGCATCAGTCTGCAACAGCACCTCTTGTCTTTCTGCACTGTTTCAAGCTGATTGCTTTGTAGAGCTATTGTCTTGTGTGTCCTGAGGCCATTTGCAGTCTGACAAAATGGCGTATGTATGGCTTATGTATGATCCCTCTGGCACAATGGCTTGTGCATGATTTGAAAGCAACCCTGGCGCAACCCCATTTGTACATCATGTGGCTGCATGTGGCTGCAGGACAACTAGTACCTCATCATCAGCTCCAGACACTTACCTTGCTTTTGCTCCCCCTGCTGTGGCATTGCTGCTTGCACCCTTGCTCCAATCTTGTGCAGCCACCTTCCTGCAATATGCTGGCAGGTTGGGAGGGCGGAGCTCCCCTGCTACTGCTTTAACATGCGCCCGGTACTGCTCCAGTACATCTGGGGAGAGACTGCAATTAGGAGAATAGCAAGGAGAAAGGGCGCAAGCAAGTATTGCATCAGCCGTGAAGTTCACGTTGTTGAACTCTGCTTGTGGGAATGTGGGAGGGTGCAATCAGCCCAGGGTGATAACATGCTGGCAAAGAGGGAGGCAAGAACATAGTATGGAAGCAAGTGCTTTGCCAGTACAGCCTTTGCGTAGGTGCAACACAATTTCAGGATCTGAAGAGAAAGGCTGTAAGCAGGGCAGTGTGCATGTCAACTGGTAGGCAAGGCTCTGAACACGTGCTGTGGAAAGCATCAAGGGCTTCTGAAAGCATGGTGCAGACTGCATTGGCAGGTCGCTATTTCTTGCTCAAAGCAACATCCTTGTATCTATTTGGAGGGGTAGTAAAACCAGGTTTACTGAGCAGGTACTCAAGAGCATATTTGGTGTGCAAAAGACCTGCACAACCTTCAATGTGACGCCATTGATATGCCTGCTTGCTCAATGGGGTTAGTGCAGAAGATCATGGTCATGCTGCAGCCACGAGACTGATGTCTTGGAGCTTCTGCCCATACCTGTCTTTACCGTTTTCTAGGTCATATAGCAACTCCTTCAGATACTCCACATACTGCAAGAGACAGTTGGTCTCGGTCAAAGTCTGCTGTAGGCGTTCAAGCCAGCGATCTCTCTATCGGTAGACCCCAAAAAACGGACGTTGTAACCCTGTCCTGCACCAGGCTTTTCAAAAGCTAGCTGGTCACTCACACTATGCAACTTCAAGTTTCGTTGCCAGTCTTCGTCCCCTTCCTGCGAGTTCCTCCGGTTAAATTGTTTCTCAACCTGTAGTAGCAGCCGTCTAAACTGTATTTCCTTCTGGTTAGGCCCAGGTTGGGGCAACTTATGATCAACTGCCATGCCCTAGTGGGGCTGAGGCAGCCGACTGCACATGATCAATGGATAAAGCTCACGGCCGCTATGTCGTAATCCTCTCTACCACAAGCACAGCACCAAATTGCCTGGGATTGCGCCGGGATATCCAAACTGAGCGTCTCGCGGCATGCACGGTTACCAATAACGCAATTCGTGCGCAGGTTGGCGGACCGGCCTCCAACAAGGGGGCAAATGAACGTGATCCGCTCTCTGATTTCAAAGTGATTTGCATTGCTTTGCGAATCGGCACTCGTCGCACTCACAAGCAGTACTGCAACCACCAGCACATCAGCACAGCTGCTGTACGTCAACCGAGTGAATAGGTTGACAGGGAACAGGCACATTGCGTATCACTCACAGCCGCGCGTTCAATCGGATTAACACAGGACTGGCCACCTGCACAGCTGTTCCTACCCATGCTCCAAGGATACCAAGGGGCCCATGCACCTAGCAGTGTAGCACGTGGCATCGGGCCCTGGACAAACTGGCATGTACACGGCGACTTACACCTGTGCCAGCCTCAACCACTCATACTGCCGCCACATGCTCAAAAGTGATATGAATCCTACCTTTCACATCTAGCCACCACTACAGGCATATGTACTTCACATTGCTGACAAGCCCTGTCAGCAAACAGCCACTCCTCCAAAACTTGCTGAATGAATGAAAACAGGCAGATTATAACAGCACCAGTCTGCACAATTCACAGTGCACAACTACTTGGTCCCTCAGCAGGCACCTGTCGTGGTTCAAGTCCTCTGCAGCCATTTCCAACAGCAGTAACCCATGCATTATTTGGCCCCCTGGTCCCCTCATACGTACCAGTATGCATGGTCTCCAAGCCCACACAACTACATAGCATCAGCTGGACAAACATAACCATCCAACAGAAGATATGGAATATCAGTCAAGTTGACCTCATGTGAACTAAATGTCATGTGGTAGGGATTGCATTTTTCCTTGCTTCAAGGGGCATGCTACAAACTACTTCAGCGGTATTCTGTCACATGGTGCTTGGGGCACCCGCACAAACCAGTCCGACGGCCTGCGTCCTACACCATCTCAAACCTAACCATGCAGCTGTCCTAAACCACACAAAGCAACCTTCCCGACCAGGGAAGGGAGGAAAGGAAACAAGGAGGTTGCTTCCCCATTAAGAACCATACTAATACTACCTGAACTTCCACATTATCATCCCCAAGCCACCCTTGCAACCTGCTTTATCTACCTGCAAACCATAACCTCACCTCAATCGCGCCAAACAAGCGCACCACTTGCAACCCTTAAAATCGGTGATCATTGCCAAACCAGCACTAACTCCTCCCCCTTTCGAAGGCTCGGGTACAGGTAATTAAAGCAGGGGAGAGTGCGGACAGGAAATGCAGTGTCTGTCATGCAGGGCTGAAACGAAGAAAAGCAGGGTGCAGCAAACAAAGCAAGTTGCACCCACCCCCTCCAGTAACTACCCCATCATTTATCACTTGCCAGCACCAGCTGCTGCATCACTGCTGCCGGAGGCTTGTACCGCCTCAACCACAACGACGAAAGCACTACACTCACAGAGCTAAACACCATGCAGCCCCCCGCCACCCACGGCGGCAGCTGCACATGGAAGGACGGATACAGTACCCCCGCCGCAATCGGTATCATCACCACATTGTACCCCATCGCCCACAAGAAATTCACCTTGATGCGCCAATACGTCCGCCTAGACAGATCCAGCGCCACAAGAACCTGATCCAACTGATCCCTCATGAGCACATAATCAGCCGCTTCCACAGCTATGTCCGTCCCAGACCCAATTGCCATGCCAACATCAGCAGCTGCTAAGGCGGGAGAGTCGTTCACGCCGTCCCCCACCATGGCAACCACGCGCCCTTTCGCTTGTAGCTTCGTTACAACATCTGCCTTGTCCGCTGGCAGGACTTCGGCGCGGATGAACTCCTCTGGTAGGGAGAGCTGATGGCCCACGCTGCGTGCTGTGCGCCAGTTGTCTCCGGTCAGCATGTAGCAGCGGAAGCCCTGCACATAACAATGGACAAGCAAAAAGTCACAATCTGCTCAGGTATAGAGCTTTGCCTTAACACCAGTGCGTATTGCTGCCGCAATTGCATTCCTACGGTGTTGATATCTACGGTGGTAATGCTTAGTAGCAGACCAGGGAATAATATTTAAAAGACATGCCTTTCTCATTGCACCTGCCGCACATTATCTGGTACCGCCAGAGAGCTCATTACCATCTTCCTGAGCATGCTGTGCTTAGCGTAAAAGATAAGCAGAACACCACACAGTCAGTGGCCTAAGTACAAGCAGATGCACAGGGACATAACATCAAGGTAGCACCACTTCTGACTCCTCCAACCAGCCAGAAAGCATGCACAATCCGTTTCCAACTCTCTACATATGACAAAACCACTGTCATCACATACCTGTTGATGCAGAGCCGCCACTACCCCCTTGGCTTCAGGCTTCAAAGGATCAGCCACAGCTATACATGCGAGAGGCTTTGCATTCACAGCAACCACCACACACGTCCTCCCCGCTTTCTCATGCCCCTGCATGTACTCCTCCACATCCTCCCCTATTTTCACCCCCTGTTCCGTCATCAGCAACCGATTCCCAATCGCAACCGTCAGACACCCAGCAGCAAGACCACTGTTCATACCGCCGCCGCTGCTGTTGCCTGATGGCGCTGGTGCTGTGTCGGGGCGTCGCGTAACAGCACTACCAGGCCTCTTAGTTGGACTGCTGCCGTTCAAACTCCCATTCTCCCACCCATTGCCCCACCCATTGGCTTCTCCTCCTCCTCCTGCTGCTGCTGCTGTTGGCGATGTACTGTGCTTTGAAGGGCTGGAAGGGCTAGACCGCACTCGGAGTTGGGACTTGGTTTGTGATGTGGCCCCTTTGAAGGAAGGCAGGGGGATCATGGCAGTGACGCCCTTCCCAGGGTGGTTCTACAACAGCAAAACAACAGAAAGATATGTTCACTTGTTGACATGGCTGAAGGTTACCTACCAATCTGCCAGTGTGGCACCTTCATCAACATCACAGCATAATTGTGTACTGTAATGTCAGCTACAGATGGATTAAAAGGCTTGCAAGGGCATCAAGGCGTCGTAAACTGCACTTGAGGGTGAGGTAATCAAGTGGTGGGGTGAGGTGGGGTGGGGTGTAGGGTTGCTTCTGCTCAAGTACATATCATGGTAACAGCTTGCGGTACAAGGCCAATGGCACTTTGCCATGACATACCATGAGACTCAACCAATTCATCCAAGAACGGACCCCTGCCTTCCAGCACAAGTGGTGACCCTTCAGACTGCATTGAGCCCTATTGCTCACCAACACCCCTCAAGACCCCCAGCATGTCTAGCAAGCTTTCACCCCACATACAATCAAACTGCTCCAACTTACCGATACGTTCGAAACCTTGAACCAGCCTGCCTTGATTAGGTGATTCAACACGCATGGTGTCCGCGGCGCACTCGCCAGACCATCGTCCCCTTCATGGGAGCTCCACCCCCTCTGCAGCGCCAGCAGATCCTCTTGAGACCCCATCCTGCTACTGCTACCCCTCGCACGAACGCTACTGCTTAACCCCGGCGTGAAGCTGCTACTGCTAGCGGCCGGGCCCATAGGCAACCTGCCAGCCCCTGCTCCTGCTGCTCCTGTTGCTGAAGACGGTAGTCTGGTTGAAGGCGGGGGCCAGACGGAGATCTCGCCAATGGAGGCTGAGCCGTTACTGTGGTTTGTTGGGGGCCAGTCCTGTGGTACCTCTGTCTCTGCCCATTCTAGTACTGCACGAGCTAGGGGGTGCTCACTGGCTGCTTCTGCTGCAGCTGCTAGTTCACAAACCTGCAGCAGCAGGAGCAGGGTACATTTGTGAGATAGATTATAGCAGAGATTTGCAGCTGCTCAGCGCCAGTGACATAGCTCCAACCAGTTTCTTAGTGCTTAAAAAAGAGATTTGGAACAAAAAGAGTGGAGACTGCTACAGAATACGACAGTTGATTTGTTGAGCTACATTGTCAGTTGAACAAGAGATGGATGAGGCCCGACACAGTGCATATAACTCACCATTTGCTTGCTCATCTATCAGCAAGAACTTGCTGATGTGCTAGATGTGTTTTCGCAGAGACAATCTTATACAGTTTGCTCATACTGAACAGCTAGCAGCGGCGCAAACAAAAGAGAACAACTATACTCTTGAAAGCACGTATGTGGAGGAAATGCAGCAAGGAAGGCGTCCAGGCCAAAAACCTTTTGGCACATGATTTGCCTGTGGCGTCAAGGCCCCTCCTGCTTTGCCCATCTAGGCATAACATGCTCCCTGTCCACTTCTAACCTTTATCAGCCCACATGCCCCAAATCCACTTTACCAGATGCCTAAGGAAGAGTCCAGCCACACTGGCTTCTATAATGGAAACACATACCTCTCCACCCCCAACCTGAAATCCCATACCAATCACCAGGTTGTCACTCTTAAACACCTGGTGGCATATCTTGTAGCCTTTCCCCGAGAGGGGGGCAAAGCCTAGAATTTCGGACCCCATGCCCCCCCGCTTTCCCACATGTCCAATCAGGAAGGCCCCAAACCCCACCTAAAGCCCCCCTCCCCGCCCTCACCTGCCGCAGGGAGTAATTGCTGTCAAAGATCTTGTAGTCCAGCACCTTGGGCTTCCCTAGTGTGAGCGTCCCAGTCTTGTCAAACACCACGGTGTCCACCTTGTGACCTCGTTCCAAGGCATCACCACCTGAACACACAGCAGGAAGGTCTAGCACAGGTCATGCATATATCACTCGTCCATCTTCAAGATCGAGCAGGCGTAACAGCATTTAACTAGCACGGTAACATCTCTACTTTGAAAATGAAGAAAAAACGATACTCAGCCTGAGATGGGCAGTCCCAGTAGAATGATCCCAGATATACAAGACCTGAATTCCCAGAAATGCCAGAATGCGGGGCACAGCACAAAAGTCAGCAAACCGTCTGGAGCTGGGCTCCTCCTTTGCTCACAAACAGTGCACCGTTAACAGGAGACCAATCAGGGCGGAGAGTTATCTACGGCAAGCAGACTAAGGAATCCAGCTTGTGTAACGATACATTGGAAGTGGGGCTCCTCCCATTGATCATGGGCAGTACCAAGAGAGCTAATGCAGTCATTCAAATGCCGTGCCACTTCTAGGCTGCCCTCCACCGGCATAGGAAGTCAAGACAGTTACAGAGAAGACTGTTCGTTGAAGGCATGCCTCCTGGGTTTATTATCAGATACACCCCAGGGGATACTAACACAGCCTGATAGCCGAGAACAAACTCCACACTACGCCAGCACATGTGCATGGAGGTCCCAGTGAGTTGAGAATGGGCATCACGTGAGCTGCTTAGTCCATAGTAGTTAAGAAGTACAATCATTCACACAACATATACCGCCATTGCATCACTCCTCACCTTCATGGAGACCACATCAAAGGCTGGTTACAACTTGTCATCAAGGCATGGAACAATGCAAACTAGAAATGCAAAGTTTACCTCCCATGTACTATACCCCCTAGCCTCTTCCTTGCAGACTGCAATGGGGAAAGGTATATATCAGAGACCTGGCATAGTAACATATTAGCCGCCACCTAAATCCAATCGAATTCAACTAAGCCCATTGCCACCCAGCACCAAGCCCCTCCGTACCCAGCCGCCTACCCTTGATCAAGATGCCAAGTGATGCCCCCACTCCAGTTCCCACCATCACTGCTGTGGGTGTGGCCAGACCCAGGGCACATGGACAAGCTATGACCAGCACCGCAATTCCAAACAGCAATGCAAAGAGGAAATGGGTGTGGCCCTCAGGCAGCCAGTCCTCAGGGAACAGCTGCATGCTACCCGCTACGAACCTGCACACAACATAACAATGATGACATAATCACAATCTTACAAGCAATGCGCAATGTTCAAGATGCAGTATGCACCCATGATCTCTTGCCAAGGTCTGTCCTATGGGGCGAACGAGTTCCAAACGGGGTTGAAGCTGGTTGCACTAAAGAGTAGTTGGCACTTGCGCATCAGCAAATACAACTCAATCACAGATGGTTGGGGTTGTGCCCTGAGGGTCCAAAAATCCCCCCTGGCCCTTTCTATCTCTACGTCTACACCCTCTTTCCTTCCTGTGTCTCTCTCCGTCCATCCTGCCTCAGTGCCGTCCCCATCCCTTTCTTTCATCCCTGTCTGCCTATCCCTTCCTTCTCCCCCCTTCCCTCCACCCTCTTGACCACCCACTCGCTCTTATTCTAGCCTTTTGCCCCCTCCCTGCCTCTTCGCTCCTTTGCTCCCTCGCTCCTTTCCCTCCCATCCCTCGCCCTTGTCCGCCTTCCCTCTCCTCCTGCCCCCTCTCCCACATCCTCCTCCCTTTTCGCCCTCTCATCCCCCCCCCCCCCCGGTCTCCACCCTGCCCCCTCCTCCTACCCCCCCCCTCCCCCTCCCCGCCGCCTCTTTCCCCTCCTCCCTCCCCTCTCCCTTTTACCAGCATGTCCATGTAAAGAAAGCCAGAGCCACCACCACAGGCACAAACAAGCTTGCAATGTAATCCGCATACGCCTGAATAGGTGCCTTGCTCATCTGAGCACGTTCTACCAGCCTCACAATCTGTGACAGCACAGTATTGGAGCCAACACGCTTGGCCCGCATGAGACAGGCATTGCCTACATTGATGGTGCCACCAGTCAAAACAGCACCTGGGGGGGGGGGGGGGAGATAAGGAGGAGCGAGTGCGGGGACAATGCCTTAATGACGATCCATGCATATGAACCCTCCATGTTTTCCCATTCGTATACTGGGTGGCTAGGTTCGCATCCAACAACTTGCACATCACCCTTCATCACGCCTGGCTCCATGTCTATTCTATTAAATAACCCATATCCGCTGCTGCATATTTAATTCTTCCTGACATCTGCCATGTAAGATACCAACATGGATTGAGAAGGTGGGATGAGGACATGCTGCAGCCAATGGAGTGTCTATACCTCCATCACCATCACCACCACCAAATAAAAACCTACTGATTAGTTTTCATGATTGACTTATAACTATCAAGTGGCATGAGGAATGGGCAGAGTGATCCTGATTACTTTGGCAGTAAGCGCTACGCCTTTGTGGCTAAACCCCGCAAACTTGTCAGTGAATTAGATCTGCACCCCATTACCAGGCTACAGCCCTTAGCACAGCAGCCTCTACTTGCTTCAAATGGAACCCCGGCCCATTCCCCCCTTGCTGGTAACACAACAGCCGTAGGAAACCATACACATCAGCTAACTCTGCCACTACCACATTCTTGCAATACAAAATTCAAGTGCATTACCATCAAGTATATGGTCATACTGCAAAACCCCGATCTCTCACAGGCAAACCCTCACTCACCAATCTCCTTGAACTGTGGCTCTGCCTCTCCATTGAGCATGGCTTCATTCACATATGTAGGCCCTTCAATGAGCTCACCATCAGCTGGAATCTTACCACCAGGCAAAACCTGCAGCAAACAAGAGAGCAGCGACACTGATATTACAGAAGCACATCATAACAACTAACACCCTTCTTGCCCTTTGCGTCTCCCTGAAGGGAGGTTCAGAGGGCGACCTCGCACTTGGTTCGATACCTCGGGAGGAATTCAACAACTATGGGCAAGAGGGACGTGTCTGTTAACTCAGGCTTTATCCAACTCGTTTTCTGATATCAATCTACCCTCCTCTTTCCCCACAAGAGTGGCTTCAGAACCATTCAGGTTCAGCGCTTTGATCCTGTGCTGATCAAACCTCAATAAAACAATGCAAATTAGACAACATGGAAAAAACCCCTCTCCACCACGTTGCCCCTTTCTTCACCTCCTTGCCCAGCGTGGGTGCCTCCACCTCCTCACCTTGATTGAGTGCCCTCCACTCCCCATCCCCACAATAGCACCATTCCCCACCGCCTCCCGCCCAAGCAATCCGCCCCCCTTCACATTTCCCCCCCCCCCACCTCTCCTTTTCCCCCATCCCTTCCTCATCTTCCCCTCCAGCCCCCACCCCCTTGTCCCCCCCGCCACCCCCCACCCCCTTGCTTCCCTCCGCCTCTGCCCCAGTTATTCAGCCTCTTTCTTGTTTCCTCTACCAACCTCTCCTCCCGTGGCTGGCCGCCTCCCCCTTTCCTGCGTTCCCTTTCCGACTTATCTTTGTCCCCTGTACCAACCACTCCTGCTATCCTTTCCCCTTTGACCCCTCTCCATCCTCACCTTTTCCCTCCCCGCTTGTTTCCTCCTTCCTTGGCCTAAACCCCCCCCCCCACCACCTCCTTCTTGTCCCCACGCATCAACCTCTCTACCCCTTTCTTGCCCCCCTCTGCCCCTTTCTTGCCACTATTACCCACCCCTTCACCTTGAGCACATCTCCCTGGTGTATCAAGCTGCTGTGCACCTCCTCCTGTGCCACCACATTCCCATCAACATCCAGCTGTACTAGCAATGCAGTCTTGGGGGCTAGAGCCATCAACGCCTGCACAGCAATGCAAGGGAAGAAACAAAACACAAAAGCATCATCAGCAGCAGCTCTCATTGCTTGGCAGAACACCACAAGAATGTCAGCTTCTTCTTGAGAAGCAGGGCCACCTGCCCAAACAATGCAGACAACTGGACAACTCAACGACAATGGGAGGAGACAAGCCAGGCACGAAGACTGCTAACCAGAATAGCCACAGCTGCTTCACTGCACTGCTCATGCTTAACGTCTGCATGCCCGTGCACGTACTTTGCCAAATGACCTTACAAGTTGCTTCAAAAAACTCGCCGTTGCAAACGGCACCTTGTAAACCTGGCGTCAGCATGCTGTGTACAATAGAGAATTAACAACATCCAAGGCCTTGCTTGAGAACCTGCATCTATAGCTGCATCCTGCTTTGTTGCTTGACTGCACTGACATAATAGCATGTGCATGCATGTTGTACATGTTCACACATTAAAATGATACATCACTCACAGCAGGGTGCGGCTGAACAGCAGCAGCAGCATGCACTCCAACCTTAATGCAGCAGCTACAGCACTACCAGCAGCAGGAGCAGCAGCATGCACCCAAACCTTGCGCAAGCAGCTACAGCATACAAGCAGCAGCAGCAGGAGCAGCTGCATGCACCCCAACAGCAAGCAGCAGCTGTAGCAGTACCAGCAGCAGCCAGCAGTAACCTTGGAGCTTACCTTTATTGCCTCACTGGTTTTCCCCTTGGCAGCACATTCCAGATACTTTCCTAGCAATACCACAGTGATCAACATAGCACTGGTCTCAAAGAAGTCCTGCAACAACCAACAAACATGAACACAACATAAATAACAAGTGAGAGCCTCTCCTTCTCCACCTATGACCCCAAGGTGGCGCCTTCTTGTATTTCTAACCTGCAGGTTTATACAAACTACCATGATGCCAAGGAGCATTTCCCTAGGTTCATGCATCTCCTATCTTGACCATTGCAACTGGACACCATAATTTTCTTTGCGAGGTAATTCTGAGCTTAAAAAATGTCAGGCATACAACGCCTTCTTACCATGTCAGGTCCAGAGGTATATGCATGGTATTGGTCCGATACAGGTTGTACAAGTGCAGTCTCCGTTACAGGGGATACAACAGGTTCATTGGAAGCCAGTGTTCCGTCTATTCCCTATGGGGATGAAGGGCATCAGGGCATCATTAGGCATACACCAAAGCAAAAGCTTTGCAAAACAATACTGCTACCACTTCCATTCACATTCCATACTGCATCCCAAAAACCAGAACATGTGAATGCTGCATGACAGCGATTGCATCAGGCCCTTCTTGCAACTACCAATATCCATAATGCCGTGCAACGAAAGAGAATAGTCGGCCACTAAGACCTGGTTGATTTCATCTTAACATTGTGAAGTTCTGTGTGATTTCAGTCTTTAGATGTGACCTGCACTGGCAGACGAGGCCACAGCTGTCTGCACATGCAAAGCTATAAGGCTCAGCCACCCTATTCCGCCCCCCTCCCATGCCTCTGCCGCATAAATCTCCTAATCTCCTTAACCATCTGAACCACCCTGCCCTACTTCACAAGCCACACTTATTAAATCCCCTCCCCACAAACCCCCCAAAGCTTACCGTTGGCACATACATCTCATAATGATGGTGCTGCATGTAATGATGATGCAATATACTGATCACCGAATAGAAGTACGACGCATTCGTGCCAAGCGACACCAACACGTCCATATTCGCCACCCCTCGCCTCAGGGCTTTATACGCCCCAACGTGAAACCTCCACCCTACCCAGAACTGCACCGGCGTCGTCAGGGCCCATTTCAACACCACATCCAAAGGTGCCACTCCAAAACTCGTTTTGAGAATTTGGTTAAACCATGGGACCATCGGGAGGACCATCGCCAGCAGAAACACAGGCACAGTGAACAGTGAGGCGTATATAAGCTGGTGCCGCCACTTTGCTAGTTCGCCCGCATGGTTGTCTTCCTTGGAGCTGTCACCGCCACCGGTGAGAACAGAGGCTTCAAAACCGGCGTCATGGATGGCGTTGACAAAGGAGCGGGGGCCAGTGGCTTGGGCATCATACCAAATCTGCATAACACAGAATGACAGGACAAGTAAGATGCTTCAACATCAATCATGTCTTCTTCACTCGTACTTTTCTACTGTCCACCAAGATTTAGAGCATGCAACAAGGTATGTCGTGCACTATTGAAAGAGAGCATTTCCAGCACACCAGTCATGTGCAGACTCTACTACAGCATTATGGATACCGTGATAAAGGTCAAAAACACGCTTTAGCAGCTGCAGAGCCAGAGAGATACATTCACTCTCAACCATGAGAAGCCAAGCCAGTGCAGTACTGCATGCTCAAAAGGTAACTGGAGCCCACAGAGCACACAGGGACGGGTCTGTGTGCTGCTTTCAAACGACCACCACTTCCCTTCCTGTCCTCATTTCCCTTTACCCCTCACTCATTTCCCTTTACCCCTCACTCATTTCCCTTTAGCCCTATGATCTCCCCAGCTCAAGCTCAAATGCAAATGTCCCCCAAGAGCCCATCACTTCCAATGCCCTTGGTGTGATACCTGTTGCCTACATCCCTTCCATTGAGGCTCCCTCTGCTGCCCGATGCCTTTTCCCCTTTCCACCTCCTCCCTCCCTGGCTGCAGCACAGGGTCCTGTCTAACCATTCACCGCATGCACTCCAGAGCCTCCTGCCCCTGGGTCCGCCAGCTCCCCTCTACCATCGCTGTCATACTCCTCCTTCCCACTGCCTTCCCACCCGCCTGTGCCTGATGTGTCACAGTACTGACAGCAGCAGATTTCACCCAAGCAACCCTTGCTCTTACATCAATAACTTGCTGACAAGCATACCTACTGCAGACAGTAAAAAGCTCCTCTTCCTTGGCCCCCCCCCCCCGCCCACCTCCTCCCATGGGTTCAGGATTTGAAACCCCTCCCCCCCTCCTTCCCATCAGCCCCTCACGGCCCTCCCCATCCCATCCCATCCCACCTGTGCCTGATGCGTCATAATACTGACAGCAGCAGAGCTGACCCCCTGCACCTGCATCAGAGCCCCCTCCACCGCAGCACTACACGCCCCACACGTCATCCCCAGCACCTCCAACCGACATTGCTCCAACCCAGCCTTAGTCAGAACCTTCACATCAAACCCTATATCCTCCACTGCTGATGCTAGATCCTCCGCACTGATCTGCTGTGGCTGGTGCATGATCTCGGCTTCTGCTGCTGTTAGTGCTACGGATACTGAGAGAACGCCTGGGAGGGAACTGATCGCCTGCTCTACGGCAGATGTACATGCGGAGCAAGTCATGCCCCAGATTTGCAAGCGTGTGACCTACAAAGGAGGGAAAAATGGGAGGAGGAAATAAGGGGGAGAGCAAACAAACAAACATTTAAGGTGTGGCAACCGCAAAGGGCTGCTAGGTCGAAACGACCAAACACACCATCGGATGGATCCAAAAAACAATGGATTTCAGACCACCAACTGAGAGATACCCACTCAACCAGGAATCGATCTAGGGAACCAGCCGGTGGGATACAGTGTAATCGTGTAAATAGGCAGTTCAGAAACTGCATGGCTTTTGCATCTGCTGCGCTGAGGAATACAAAAACTGAGATGGTGGCGTTGTGGGCCTTTCATCTGAAATAGTAGAGGCAGAATTGCCCCAGACTGGCAAACGGAATCACCTAGAAGCAATGTTAAGACGTGTTGGAAGAGGAAGCATGAAATATCCCACCACGTGAACAGGAAGGGGTTGGGGCTAGGGGATGTTCATAAACACAGAATAACACATGGTTCTTTGACCTACTGTTGTGAGAAATACAAACTTACCCTTCAACTATTGCTCTAAGGGATACACAGTTAAAACCCGTCATACAGAGGAGGTCCATGGTGAATTGTAATGGTTTGGGCTGATATGTATCCCCCCGACCCCCCTTCAGGCTGCAAGGCGCTAAGTGGCTTTGCCTTAGCTGCTGGACATCAGCTTTATGCACATGCTGGCATATATCGATGGCTGCCATAACTAGGCATCCCATCAGTTGTTCCACCTCACTGTCCATGCGACAGCTGGAGACCCAAAGCTTAAGGAAGAAAATTGCTATGGCATGTCATGGATGGGTGGATTACACTACCTGTGGTGCCCCATCAGCTCCTTCTGCTCCAGCTTTACTGACGCTCTTGACTGCTGCATCAAAGCCACATTCCTCTATGGAAGCAGCAATCTCAGCAGCTGTGATTTGGCCCCCATCAAACTCCACCTGCAGATACATCAGCAGATGCCAGAATACTCTAGGCATATTTTTGTATTTGTGACTGTACCGAAGCATCCCAAAGCTGATGCAGCATGGGACCAAATGCAGGGAGAGGAATTGCACCACTGTCATATTGAAAAAGATACAGGGGGTTGGACAAGTGACCTGAGCCTGGCAATGCTGTTGCTGCGCCTGGTATCACTGCTGCTGTTGGCTGCTGCTGCTGCTAGTGCTGCTGCCCTTCTGCTAGTCCTTCTGATCATAAAGCCCACTAGTGCTGCTGCTGATGAAGCTGAAGGTGTGATGTTTGCATTTAGCTTCTTCACCTTGCTACCACTGCTGCTCGCCTGCTACAGCATAACCTTGTACTTGCTACTGTCTTCAAGCTGCTTGTCTGCTCCTACCTCGGCAGATTCACTGAGCAAAGCTACTTGCACGTCGAGGACTCCTTCCAGTTGCCTGCAACACAGCAACAGAGGCAAGACCAAATTGGAACAAAGCAGCGGCGTTGACATCTTGCTGCTGCTAACAGGTGTCATATATTATTAGGCGCCCGAGACAATACACGAAGCAACTGTGGTTTAAATACAATCCCCCAGTGAACCTTATGGTCTTTAAAGCAAGGGCCAGCTTTAATTTGTGGTGCTAGTACACAATGGTGCCCGTAAGTAGCATGAAGCCAGCAGTTGTAGGCATCATGTAAAACATCCTGTACTAACACTTCGATATAGGTAGGGCTGGACGGCCATCCTCATCTGAGGTATGCATGCGTGTCTAAACCTGCAGTTGCCCTTGCGGCATGAAAACAGATTACCGAGGCACACTACTGCTGCTGCTGACGTTGCTGCATAAACATGCAAAGCTGTGCGAGGATACAATGAGCTGCATGAAACATGAAGACGCTGCTTTAAGAGATAAATCAAACGAACATGTAAGGTGTGGCAAGCACACGAGGGCTGGTAGTGGGTCCCTGTCTTACCTTACTGCTGAGTCCACTGCTGAGGTACATGCTGAGCATGTCATGCCATGTACTGACAACTGCAGTACAAAGATGGAAGGGGTAAGACAGGTGTTCAAATTGAAGAGAGACTGGAGCAGCTTCTGCTGGTGATAGGCAGACAACAATGCAAGCAAGCCATTGCCAGTGTTATAAGGCGGAGAGCATTAGCCATTGCAAATGCCCGATGCACATGAAGATATGTGCTTGGAGCTTGCTGCAAACAATGGTAAGCTTGTTGGGAGAGGTCAAGCTGCCCAAAGCATTGCCAGCTCCTAGGACTCCAGCAGAAACACCCACCACTGCAGTGCTACGCTCAACCCTTCGCTCTGGAGGCTCCTGGCGTGTTGGTACGAGCTCGGTGCCAGAAAGCCTTTCATATTTTGGTCCGAGGCCCAGCAGCTGCCTTGCTGCCTGCATGGTTTCTCAAGTTCCCAGCAGGATAGGCTGTCCCAGGTCATGCCTCACAAGGCGCTCTGCATATGCATTCAATGTCTCGACCAAAGAGATCATACCAATGGGGCACAGCAAAATCCTCAGACTACACGGACTACCAACTGCTCATTTCAGGCATCCCCAGATACGACTATGAATGAAACATTGCACAAAACTTCCACCGTTCGCGTTTCGCGCCCCTTGAGACCGTTGTACTGAGCCATGAGCACTATGAACCACCTTGGAATGCCTTGGGAATGTCGCCCTGGCTGTGAGCTGGTGTCCCGCGGTGACGATAGCGGGGTGAGTCTGCCACCAGCGTAAGCCTATCATACCTTTACTGTAATGACTCCGTTAGCCCTTGCACACGCTTCGTATGAGCTCCAGATCACACCGGTAATGAATGCAGGTGAGCACGGCAGCAACGGAACATACATGTGATACAGCTTGCCTACTCTAGGACCCGCTCGTCAGCACGGACCTCTTCCGTTCATAATCGGTGCCAGGGCTGACAAATGCCTCTTGGATGTTCCAACTGAACCTAACTGCCCTTAAGTAGCGAAAGGACTGCCCGAAGCCTATCGAACGTTTGGTACCTGCCCCTGCCCATGCCTGGTTTCTGCCAGTCCAAACAACAACCAACAAATATTTACAAACAAACAACACATTTAGATGTGACATTTAAGACACTCTTCTTTGATCTGGATAAGACCATGCCAGCATAGATATGGATTGAAGAACCAGCCATGCCTGGCCTGCTGCCTCGCCAACAAGGACACAAGCAAACAAGACCCGCTACCCAACCACTTGAGGACCGCGGGTTCTAGGGCCGGTTCAACATCACCCATGGCAAACCAACAAACAATGAAGGTGTGAACTGCATGAAGCACCGCCAGCTGCTTTACGTGCATATACATGTGTCTTGCTGGTGGATATTGCAAAACAACAGCAGGGAACCATGGTGATCATGAGGTTGAAAATGCTATCCCATGAGTTGTAATGATAGCACATCTTTCTGAGGTCTGAAGCCATGCTGCAGGGCTCTAGCTCAGCATGCCTTTCTCACGTCCTTGTCCTGTGCAGGCATGACCAAAGCACAACACCACCCTCCCTGTCATCATATTATTTCATGGTATGCAATGGCAAAAAGTGTCATAGGCCCCGCACCTCAAGCTGTCACAAAAAACAGCGTGGTGTAACAGAATCATACATGTGACAGAACACAACTCAAATTACAGACCCCAGAAGCAGCTGCTGACAAAACCCTACCCAGTCCTCCTGTCCACTCCAGTACTAACCATGCAGGCTATTGTTACGGAATATGTACCCATGACCAAGGTGTAAGCAGCAATAGCCAGTGTCAATTTCTGCTACATATTGGTGCACAACGTGACATCCTAGCCGCTGCACTGGCACCCTGCTCTTGAACCCAACGCACTTGTCATCAATGTGCACAGGTAGCAGCCCACAAGGAATGAACTACCACCACCTGATCATTTCATCTTATTTATGCTATAGCAAAAAGTGCCATAGGCCTCGCACCTCAAGCTGCCACAGAGAACAGGGAGATGGAACAGAACACGGGTGGTCTACCACCACCATCAGAGATTATACCTGAGGTCTTCTGGGCTAGATGCCTGCCACTCAACAAAGCAATTGCCATGTTGCTGCCTGGCACCCTGTGTAATACCCTGCTTCAGCAACTTCTGCACCCTGTGCTGCATGCATGCTTTAGTGCAGGTAGATATGCACTCATACCATTGGTCATACTCCAGTAGGTTAACTTGGGTGCACCCGGGGGCTGCCACCACTGCTGCTGCTGCTGCTGCTGCTGTAGTGGTACTACTGGCTGTTGGGGCCCTGGGAAGGGCTGAAGCAAAGGGTTCCACGTCTCTCACAAGAAAATGTAGGCAGAGGGTCATGTGTTGCACATCGACCTGGCAGCAAGATATGATAAACAAAAGCGGGACAAACAACTGGTCCACTAGGCTTAGTTTACTAGCCCATTGGATTAGGTGACACAGCAAAGTATTCAATTGGGATACATGATGGCACCTTGTGGTGCACAATCCACATATGCCAGACAGATAACGAGTGTCTCCTGCTCCCATCTAACTCTTTGGGGCATTGCAGGCGCTTTTGAGCCAAAGCATCATCATGTACATTTGGGTGAGCTTCCCCAATATCAATTCACAGACCAATCAATATACTGGGCAAAACAAATCACAACATGTGGCCAGCCCATACCCTGTCCTGCAAATGACAGGGTGCATGACTGTGGGTGCATGACTGTACCCACCCATGTGAGACATGCACTAGACGCTACATAGGCCCAGGCTTACTGATAGTTATGTGGGACATTCCTTTGTACTAGGTTGCATAAGTCTTTTGCTAAGCAGATCAGTAAGGGGATGCTTACCACTTCCAATTGGTGATAGCCCAACTGCTGAAGTACGGTAGTCCATGACCTTTGTTGAGTTTGTCCACTGCAACTTCTGGTGCCGCTTCCTTTGGCCCTGACAATAGATTCAGCTCTTCAGATGACAAACAAACATCTTAGGCAGACAAGGCAGCTAGGTCAAAACAACCAAACAACAAAACAGCTTGGTCAAACCCCATTTTACTACTCAACAGAACAAAAAGAAACCACATACATGGCATAGAAACCAACAAATGAGCAGCTGAAAACCCATTATAGGGCCATGACATATGTCAAATTGTCTGGTTTCTGATAAGGTTTCTCTCCCCTTCCCCCCCCCCCCGCCAATCTTCCCGCTGCTGCTGCTCTGCTAGCTGGTGCTGTCCCAAAATATCCTTGCACCTAGGAAGAAGAAGGGGCCATGCTGCACATAAATAGAAAAATCACATGCAGATGCCTGGACAGCATTTGGTTTCAGGCTTAAGCGCCTTACTCACAGGCTGCGCCACGAGGAGGCAGCTGTCCATTTGCAACCCAAAAACTTATGCCTAGATTGAGAACCTGAAGCCCACGCACCTTTTCGCACCCCTTCTCCTATCCAGCCACCTGGAATTGGATCAGGGGATCACCAGAGCATAGCTCTGCTGTTCCGTGTCAGCCCGACAAGCGCGCTGTGGTGACCCGTGATTCCAAGCCTCCTAGGACTTATGCTAATATGCAGATGGCTTGTCAGATGAATTGACCATGCTGCACATACCATACAAACCACATGCAGAGATGTCAAGACAGCATTTGGTTTCAGGCATAAGTGCCTTACTCACAGGCTGCGCCACGAGGAGGCAGCTGTCCATTTTGCAACCCAAAAACGTATGCCTAGATTGAGAACCTGAAGCCCACGCACCTTTTCGCACCCCTTCTCCTATCCAGCCACCTGGAATTGGATCAGGGTATCACCAGAGCTTAGCTCTGCTGTTCCTTGTCAGCCCGACAAGCGCGCTGTGGTGACCCGTGATTCCAAGCCTCCTAGGACTTATGCTAATGTGCAGATGGCCTGTCAGGAATACCACATTTGTGGAATAGAGGAAGATGCAGTGGACATGCTGCACACCTTATACAGACACACATGCAGATATGCCTGGACAGCATTTGGTTTCAGGCTTACGCGCCTTACTCACAGGCTGCGCCACGAGGAGGCAGCTGTCCATTTGCAACCCAAAAACTTATGCCTAGATTGAGAACCTGAAGCCCACGCACCTTTTCGCACCCCTTCTCCTATCCAGCCACCTGGAATTGGATCAGGGGATCACCAGAGCATAGCTCTGCTGTTCCGTGTCAGCCCGACAAGCGCACTGTGGTGACCCGTGATTCCAAGCCTCCTAGGACTTATGCTAATATGCAGATGGCTTGTCAGATGAATTGACCATGCTGCACATACCATACAAACCACATGCAGAGATGTCAAGACAGCATTTGGTTTCAGGCATAAGTGCCTTACTCACAGGCTGCGCCACGAGGAGGCAGCTGTCCATTTTGCAACCCAAAAACGTATGCCTAGATTGAGAACCTGAAGCCCACGCACCTTTTCGCACCCCTTCTCCTATCCAGCCACCTGGAATTGGATCAGGGGATCACCAGAGCATAGCTCTGCTGTTCCGTGTCAGCCCGACGAGCGCGCTGTGGTGACCCGTGATTCCAAGCCTCCTAGGACTTATGCTAATGTGCAGATGGCCTGTCAGGAATACCACATTTGTGGAATAGAGGAAGATGCAGTGGACATGCTGCACACCTTATACAGACACACATGCAGAGATGTCAAGACAGCATTTGGTTTCAGGCTTACGCGCCTTACTCACAGGCTGCGCCACGAGGAGGCAGCTGTCCATTTGCAACCCAAAAACTTATGCCTAGATTGAGAACCTGAAGCCCACGCACCTTTTCGCACCCCTTCTCCTATCCAGCCACCTGGAATTGGATCAGGGGATCACCAGAGCATAGCTCTGCTGTTCCGTGTCAGCCCGACAAGCGCACTGTGGTGACCCGTGATTCCAAGCCTCCTAGGACTTATGCTAATATGCAGATGGCTTGTCAGATGAATTGACCATGCTGCACATACCATACAAACCACATGCAGAGATGTCAAGACAGCATTTGGTTTCAGGCATAAGTGCCTTACTCACAGGCTGCGCCACGAGGAGGCAGCTGTCCATTTTGCAACCCAAAAACGTATGCCTAAATTGAGAACCTGAAGCCCACGCACCTTTTCGCACCCCTTCTCCTATCCAGCCACCTGGAATTGGATCAGGGGATCACCAGAGCTTAGCTCTGCTGTTCCTTGTCAGCCCGACAAGCGCGCTGTGGTGACCCGTGATTCCAAGCCTCCTAGGACTTATGCTAATGTGCAGATGGCCTGTCAGGAATACCACATTTGTGGAATAGAGGAAGATGCAGTGGACATGCTGCACACCTTATACAGACACACATGCAGATATGCCTGGACAGCATTTGGTTTCAGGCTTACGCGCCTTACTCACAGGCTGCGCCACGAGGAGGCAGCTGTCCATTTGCAACCCAAAAACTTATGCCTAGATTGAGAACCTGAAGCCCACGCACCTTTTCGCACCCCTTCTCCTATCCAGCCACCTGGAATTGGATCAGGGGATCACCAGAGCATAGCTCTGCTGTTCCGTGTCAGCCCGACAAGCGCAAAACAAACAAACAAAAATTTAAGGTGCGGCAACCGCAAAGGGCTGCTAAGTCGAAACGACCAAACGCACCATCGGATGGGTCCAAAAACAATGGCGCACTGTGGTGACCCGTGATTCCAAGCCTCCTAGGACTTATGCTAATATGCAGATGGCTTGTCAGATGAAATGACCATGCTGCACATACCATACAAACCACATGCAGAGATGTCAAGACAGCATTTGGTTTCAGGCATAAGTGCCTTACTCACATGCTGCGCCACGAGGAGGCAGCTGTCCATTTTGCAACCCAAAAACGTATGCCTAGATTGAGAACCTGAAGCCCACGCACCTTTTCGCACCCCTTCTCCTATCCAGCCACCTGGAATTGGATCAGGGGATCACCAGAGCTTAGCTCTGCTGTTCCTTGTCAGCCCGACAAGCGCGCTGTGGTGACCCGTGATTCCAAGCCTCCTAGGACTTATGCTAATGTGCAGATGGCCTGTCAGGAATACCACATTTGTGGAATAGAGGAAGATGCAGTGGACATGCTGCACACCTTATACAGACACACATGCAGATATGCCTGGACAGCATTTGGTTTCAGGCTTACGCGCCTTACTCACAGGCTGCGCCACGAGGAGGCAGCTGTCCATTTGCAACCCAAAAACTTATGCCTAGATTGAGAACCTGAAGCCCACGCACCTTTTCGCACCCCTTCTCCTATCCAGCCACCTGGAATTGGATCAGGGGATCACCAGAGCATAGCTCTGCTGTTCCGTGTCAGCCCGACAAGCGCAAAACAAACAAACAAAAATTTAAGGTGCGGCAACCGCAAAGGGCTGCTAAGTCGAAACGACCAAACGCACCATCGGATGGGTCCAAAAACAATGGCGCACTGTGGTGACCCGTGATTCCAAGCCTCCTAGGACTTATGCTAATATGCAGATGGCTTGTCAGATGAAATGACCATGCTGCACATACCATACAAACCACATGCAGAGATGTCAAGACAGCATTTGGTTTCAGGCATAAGTGCCTTACTCACATGCTGCGCCACGAGGAGGCAGCTGTCCATTTTGCAACCCAAAAACGTATGCCTAGATTGAGAACCTGAAGCCCACGCACCTTTTCGCACCCCTTCTCCTATCCAGCCACCTGGAATTGGATCAGGGGATCACCAGAGCATAGCTCTGCTGTTCCGTGTCAGCCCGACAAGCGCACTGTGGTGACCCGTGATTCCAAGCCTCCTAGGACTTATGCTAATATGCAGATGGCTTGTCAGATGAATTGACCATGCTGCACATACCATACAAACCACATGCAGAGATGTCAAGACAGCATTTGGTTTCAGGCTTAAGCGCCTTACTCACAGGCTGCGCCACGAGGAGGCAGCTGTCCATTTGCAACCCAAAAACTTATGCCTAGATTGAGAACCTGAAGCCCACGCACCTTTTCGCACCCCTTCTCCTATCCAGCCACCTGGAATTGGATCAGGGGATCACGAGAGCATAGCTCTGCTGTTCCGTGTCAGCCCGACAAGCGCGCTGTGGTGACCCGTGATTCCAAGCCTCCTAGGACTTATGCTAATATGCAGATGGCTTGTCAGATGAATTGGCCATGCTGCACATACCATACAAACCACATGCAGAGATGTCAAGACAGCATTTGGTTTCAGGCATAAGTGCCTTACTCACAGGCTGCGCCACGAGGAGGCAGCTGTCCATTTTGCAACCCAAAAACGTATGCCTAAATTGAGAACCTGAAGCCCACGCACCTTTTCGCACCCCTTCTCCTATCCAGCCACCTGGAATTGGATCAGGGGATCACCAGAGCTTAGCTCTGCTGTTCCTTGTCAGCCCGACAAGCGCGCTGTGGTGACCCGTGATTCCAAGCCTCCTAGGACTTATGCTAATGTGCAGATGGCCTGTCAGGAATACCACATTTGTGGAATAGAGGAAGATGCAGTGGACATGCTGCACACCTTATACAGACACACATGCAGATATGCCTGGACAGCATTTGGTTTCAGGCTTACGCGCCTTACTCACAGGCTGCGCCACGAGGAGGCAGCTGTCCATTTGCAACCCAAAAACTTATGCCTAGATTGAGAACCTGAAGCCCACGCACCTTTTCGCACCCCTTCTCCTATCCAGCCACCTGGAATTGGATCAGGGGATCACCAGAGCATAGCTCTGCTGTTCCGTGTCAGCCCGACAAGCGCACTGTGGTGACCCGTGATTCCAAGCCTCCTAGGACTTATGCTAATATGCAGATGGCTTGTCAGATGAATTGACCATGCTGCACATACCATACAAACCACATGCAGAGATGTCAAGACAGCATTTGGTTTCAGGCATAAGTGCCTTACTCACAGGCTGCGCCACGAGGAGGCAGCTGTCCATTTTGCAACCCAAAAACGTATGCCTAGATTGAGAACCTGAAGCCCACGCACCTTTTCGCACCCCTTCTCCTATCCAGCCACCTGGAATTGGATCAGGGGATCACCAGAGCATAGCTCTGCTGTTCCGTGTCAGCCCGACGAGCGCGCTGTGGTGACCCGTGATTCCAAGCCTCCTAGGACTTATGCTAATGTGCAGATGGCCTGTCAGGAATACCACATTTGTGGAATAGAGGAAGATGCAGTGGACATGCTGCACACCTTATACAGACACACATGCAGAGATGTCAAGACAGCATTTGGTTTCAGGCTTACGCGCCTTACTCACAGGCTGCGCCACGAGGAGGCAGCTGTCCATTTGCAACCCAAAAACTTATGCCTAGATTGAGAACCTGAAGCCCACGCACCTTTTCGCACCCCTTCTCCTATCCAGCCACCTGGAATTGGATCAGGGGATCACCAGAGCATAGCTCTGCTGTTCCGTGTCAGCCCGACAAGCGCACTGTGGTGACCCGTGATTCCAAGCCTCCTAGGACTTATGCTAATATGCAGATGGCTTGTCAGATGAATTGACCATGCTGCACATACCATACAAACCACATGCAGAGATGTCAAGACAGCATTTGGTTTCAGGCATAAGTGCCTTACTCACAGGCTGCGCCACGAGGAGGCAGCTGTCCATTTTGCAACCCAAAAACGTATGCCTAAATTGAGAACCTGAAGCCCACGCACCTTTTCGCACCCCTTCTCCTATCCAGCCACCTGGAATTGGATCAGGGGATCACCAGAGCTTAGCTCTGCTGTTCCTTGTCAGCCCGACAAGCGCGCTGTGGTGACCCGTGATTCCAAGCCTCCTAGGACTTATGCTAATGTGCAGATGGCCTGTCAGGAATACCACATTTGTGGAATAGAGGAAGATGCAGTGGACATGCTGCACACCTTATACAGACACACATGCAGATATGCCTGGACAGCATTTGGTTTCAGGCTTACGCGCCTTACTCACAGGCTGCGCCACGAGGAGGCAGCTGTCCATTTGCAACCCAAAAACTTATGCCTAGATTGAGAACCTGAAGCCCACGCACCTTTTCGCACCCCTTCTCCTATCCAGCCACCTGGAATTGGATCAGGGGATCACCAGAGCATAGCTCTGCTGTTCCGTGTCAGCCCGACAAGCGCAAAACAAACAAACAAAAATTTAAGGTGCGGCAACCGCAAAGGGCTGCTAAGTCGAAACGACCAAACGCACCATCGGATGGGTCCAAAAACAATGGCGCACTGTGGTGACCCGTGATTCCAAGCCTCCTAGGACTTATGCTAATATGCAGATGGCTTGTCAGATGAATTGACCATGCTGCACATACCATACAAACCACATGCAGAGATGTCAAGACAGCATTTGGTTTCAGGCATAAGTGCCTTACTCACATGCTGCGCCACGAGGAGGCAGCTGTCCATTTTGCAACCCAAAAACGTATGCCTAGATTGAGAACCTGAAGCCCACGCACCTTTTCGCACCCCTTCTCCTATCCAGCCACCTGGAATTGGATCAGGGGATCACCAGAGCATAGCTCTGCTGTTCCGTGTCAGCCCGACAAGCGCACTGTGGTGACCCGTGATTCCAAGCCTCCTAGGACTTATGCTAATATGCAGATGGCTTGTCAGATGAATTGACCATGCTGCACATACCATACAAACCACATGCAGAGATGTCAAGACAGCATTTGGTTTCAGGCTTAAGCGCCTTACTCACAGGCTGCGCCACGAGGAGGCAGCTGTCCATTTGCAACCCAAAAACTTATGCCTAGATTGAGAACCTGAAGCCCACGCACCTTTTCGCACCCCTTCTCCTATCCAGCCACCTGGAATTGGATCAGGGGATCACTAGAGCATAGCTCTGCTGTTCCGTGTCAGCCCGACAAGCGCGCTGTGGTGACCCGTGATTCCAAGCCTCCTAGGACTTATGCTAATATGCAGATGGCTTGTCAGATGAATTGGCCATGCTGCACATACCATACAAACCACATGCAGAGATGTCAAGACAGCATTTGGTTTCAGGCATAAGTGCCTTACTCACAGGCTGCGCCACGAGGAGGCAGCTGTCCATTTTGCAACCCAAAAACGTATGCCTAAATTGAGAACCTGAAGCCCACGCACCTTTTCGCACCCCTTCTCCTATCCAGCCACCTGGAATTGGATCAGGGGATCACCAGAGCTTAGCTCTGCTGTTCCTTGTCAGCCCGACAAGCGCGCTGTGGTGACCCGTGATTCCAAGCCTCCTAGGACTTATGCTAATGTGCAGATGGCCTGTCAGGAATACCACATTTGTGGAATAGAGGAAGATGCAGTGGACATGCTGCACACCTTATACAGACACACATGCAGATATGCCTGGACAGCATTTGGTTTCAGGCTTACGCGCCTTACTCACAGGCTGCGCCACGAGGAGGCAGCTGTCCATTTGCAACCCAAAAACTTATGCCTAGATTGAGAACCTGAAGCCCACGCACCTTTTCGCACCCCTTCTCCTATCCAGCCACCTGGAATTGGATCAGGGGATCACCAGAGCATAGCTCTGCTGTTCCGTGTCAGCCCGACAAGCGCACTGTGGTGACCCGTGATTCCAAGCCTCCTAGGACTTATGCTAATATGCAGATGGCTTGTCAGATGAATTGACCATGCTGCACATACCATACAAACCACATGCAGAGATGTCAAGACAGCATTTGGTTTCAGGCATAAGTGCCTTACTCACAGGCTGCGCCACGAGGAGGCAGCTGTCCATTTTGCAACCCAAAAACGTATGCCTAGATTGAGAACCTGAAGCCCACGCACCTTTTCGCACCCCTTCTCCTATCCAGCCACCTGGAATTGGATCAGGGGATCACCAGAGCATAGCTCTGCTGTTCCGTGTCAGCCCGACGAGCGCGCTGTGGTGACCCGTGATTCCAAGCCTCCTAGGACTTATGCTAATATGCAGATGGCTTGTCAGATGAATTGACCATGCTGCACATACCATACAAACCACATGCAGAGATGCACTCCGGTACAAAAAGACGTGCCGAAAACCCACCCCCTGAGCACGCCCGCTTCAACTACATTGTAGAATAGACTCAGACAAAGCTAACAAGCATTGCCAGACCTCAAATAGATGTCTGTGGAGGGAGAAACTTGAATTTACGTATGCTACTCCCGCGGGCTAGTGCGTCCACGTCCCGGGGCGTTGGCACATTTTGGAAGCAGCAGCGGCCTTCCAGACAGCTCCACATATTTTGGGAGGCCCAAACCCTGCTCCTTGCTGTCTTTCCTTATCCTCCTTTCATGTACAACGTGCGTTTGGGTATGGGTGACACAACATGGGTGCCTGCAAGCCCGTCGGAAGCGTTACCAGGAAGCAAGGTGGAATTCCCCAAATTGCATGTTGCAGCTTGCACACCACTAACGACGCATTGAACCAAACAGCCACATGGCATGCTGAGGGAAAGCAAATCGACATACTGCGGTGCACATGCTATAGAGGGCAGTGCCAAGTGCAAGCCCTGTGGTGCCAAGGAACAGGATCCATGCAGGCTGCACGGGGTCATGAATGATCCCGAATGCTGTATCCAAGGCTCACTGCCCGAGGCACTCAGTCAAAGCTGGAGAACATCCTTGCACTGTGGGCATGCACAGCAGCAAGTTTGGGCAGTCCTTCCACATGACATTGTGGGCACTGTATAGGTCTCTCTCACAGCAGCATGGCTCTGCCAAAAGACCTCGCCTATGGCAGATGCTCAGCAGTTGGTCCTAGGAACGTCTTTTTGTACCACAGTGATCCGGCATGTGGCAGTGGCCGAGTGAAAGGGCGAATTGAACCCTCTGACGCGCAGGCCCCGCCGAATCCTTGCGAGCTTTTAGCGTGTATATGAATAGTAGACATGCTCTACTACACGTACGTAAGGGCCTTATTGTTGCAGCACGCGTAAGCCGTGTTTTGCACATCGATCTTCAATGCGCCTATCTGCTGTGTGAACATGGACGCAGCGGCACAGCAACACATAACAGTCGTCAAAATGGCACTTAATATATTATAGTGAGATGTTTGAATGCTCCTGTATGACTGTTTGACGTTTGTACTGTCGCCCGCTCAATAAACAGAGGTGCCGACCGCCCAGGCTGATGCCGGCATCAAGCAGATGGTCGGGATCAGGAACTCTAGGCTTCAAATAATGGATAAAGCTCGGCATAGACACTAATCAAGTGCTTCCACAGGTCTTACACGCTCTTCTCATGGCCGCTTTGTGTCCTCTTGCATGCCTTGCTGGATATAGCAGGTAGGTTGATGGGTGCTTGTGGGGTGCTGAATGTGGGTAATTATAAATTTCAAAAAGGCACAGGGATACCCCAAGGACTCACATTGGGCTTAGGGGCACACAATTATTGCTGCTTGCACGTTGGTGATAGCATTTGCATACTGATGAGTGCCCTTGCATTAGAACGAAGCTGCATGGATGGGAGCATGTGCATTCCACACCCCAGCGCTGTTCTCAGAGCCTTGGCAGCTCCAAGCTACAGAGGTTCAATCAGTTTGTGCTTCATGCATAACTGCACATGTGCATGGTTACAGCAAGCAGTAGAAAGAGTTGTTGTGTTGTGGTCTGAGTGCACAGCCACGTTGTGCATCACATCGTAGGCAGACAAGCAGCAAAAACAGCACATATTCTCATCCTCCAGCAGGGATTCACAGCAGTTTTTGATACAAGTTGCAGTGGATGCTTCCCTCCTGCCCCACATGTTCAGTCATTGCAGGAGAGGTCTGCTGGGAGTAGCCAACTGGTGAAAGACAGCTCTGCCGAAAGTTGGTGAAAACAG
This sequence comes from Pseudopediastrum boryanum, assembly GCA_963556185.1. Lineage (NCBI taxonomy): Eukaryota > Viridiplantae > Chlorophyta > Chlorophyceae > Sphaeropleales > Hydrodictyaceae > Pseudopediastrum > Pseudopediastrum boryanum. Next base: position 7,081,786 of record OY744495.1, read on the forward strand.
CCATTTTGCAGGTACTTGTCCAAAAACACAGAATCACTTCCTCCGCCACCCCATAGCAGAGCTCCTGGCAGTAAAGGCCATGACTGTGCACTTACTAGCTGTCTCACACTATTGAATAAGCTTTGGGGCCCAGGGCTTGCACACATGAGGCCAGTCAGCATGGTCAAAGAAAGTCCAGATCAGATCCGGCATGTGGCAGTGGCCGAGTGAAAGGGCGAATTGAACCCTCTGACGCGCAGGCCCCGCCGAATCCTTGCGAGCTTTTAGCGTGTATATGAATAGTAGACATGCTCTACTACACGTACGTAAGGGCCTTATTGTTGCAGCACGCGTAAGCCGTGTTTTGCACATCGATCTTCAATGCGCCTATCTGCTGTGTGAACATGGACGCAGCGGCACAGCAACACATAACAGTCGTCAAAATGGCACTTAATATATTATAGTGAGATGTTTGAATGCTCCTGTATGACTGTTTGACGTTTGTACTGTCGCCCGCTCAATAAACAGAGGTGCCGACCGCCCAGGCTGATGCCGGCATCAAGCAGATGGTCGGGATCAGGAACTCTAGGCTTCAAATAATGGATAAAGCTCGGCATAGACACTAATCAAGTGCTTCCACAGGTCTTACACGCTCTTCTCATGGCCGCTTTGTGTCCTCTTGCATGCCTTGCTGGATATAGCAGGTAGGTTGATGGGTGCTTGTGGGGTGCTGAATGTGGGTAATTATAAATTTCAAAAAGGCACAGGGATACCCCAAGGACTCACATTGGGCTTAGGGGCACACAATTATTGCTGCTTGCACGTTGGTGATAGCATTTGCATACTGATGAGTGCCCTTGCATTAGAACGAAGCTGCATGGATGGGAGCATGTGCATTCCACACCCCAGCGCTGTTCTCAGAGCCTTGGCAGCTCCAAGCTACAGAGGTTCAATCAGTTTGTGCTTCATGCATAACTGCACATGTGCATGGTTACAGCAAGCAGTAGAAAGAGTTGTTGTGTTGTGGTCTGAGTGCACAGCCACGTTGTGCATCACATCGTATGCAGACAAGCAGCAAAAACAGCACATATTCTCATCCTCCAGCAGGGATTCACAGCAGTTTTTGATACAAGTTGCAGTGGATGCTTCCCTCCTGCCCCACATGTTCAGTCATTGCAGGAGAGGTCTGCTGGGAGTAGCCAACTGGTGAAAGACAGCTCTGCCGAAAGTTGGTGAAAACAGCCATTTTGCAGGTACTTGTCCAAAAACACAGAATCACTTCCTCCGCCACCCCATAGCAGAGCTCCTGGCAGTAAAGGCCATGACTGTGCACTTACTAGCTGTCTCACACTATTGAATAAGCTTTGGGGCCCAGGGCTTGCACACATGAGGCCAGTCAGCATGGTCAAAGAAAGTCCAGATCACTCCGGTACAAAAAGACGTGCCGAAAACCCACCCCCTGAGCACGCCCGCTTCAACTACATTGTAGAATAGACTCAGACAAAGCTAACAAGCATTGCCAGACCTCAAATAGATGTCTGTGGAGGGAGAAACTTGAATTTACGTATGCTACTCCCGCGGGCTAGTGCGTCCACGTCCCGGGGCGTTGGCACATTTTGGAAGCAGCAGCGGCCTTCCAGACAGCTCCACATATTTTGGGAGGCCCAAACCCTGCTCCTTGCTGTCTTTCCTTATCCTCCTTTCATGTACAACGTGCGTTTGGGTATGGGTGACACAACATGGGTGCCTGCAAGCCCGTCGGAAGCGTTACCAGGAAGCAAGGTGGAATTCCCCAAATTGCATGTTGCAGCTTGCACACCACTAACGACGCATTGAACCAAACAGCCACATGGCATGCTGAGGGAAAGCAAATCGACATACTGCGGTGCACATGCTATAGAGGGCAGTGCCAAGTGCAAGCCCTGTGGTGCCAAGGAACAGGATCCATGCAGGCTGCACGGGGTCATGAATGATCCCGAATGCTGTATCCAAGGCTCACTGCCCGAGGCACTCAGTCAAAGCTGGAGAACATCCTTGCACTGTGGGCATGCACAGCAGCAAGTTTGGGCAGTCCTTCCACATGACATTGTGGGCACTGTATAGGTCTCTCTCACAGCAGCATGGCTCTGCCAAAAGACCTCGCCTATGGCAGATGCTCAGCAGTTGGTCCTAGGAACGTCTTTTTGTACCACAGTGATCCGGCATGTGGCAGTGGCCGAGTGAAAGGGCGAATTGAACCCTCTGACGCGCAGGCCCCGCCGAATCCTTGCGAGCTTTTAGCGTGTATATGAATAGTAGACATGCTCTACTACACGTACGTAAGGGCCTTATTGTTGCAGCACGCGTAAGCCGTGTTTTGCACATCGATCTTCAATGCGCCTATCTGCTGTGTGAACATGGACGCAGCGGCACAGCAACACATAACAGTCGTCAAAATGGCACTTAATATATTATAGTGAGATGTTTGAATGCTCCTGTATGACTGTTTGACGTTTGTACTGTCGCCCGCTCAATAAACAGAGGTGCCGACCGCCCAGGCTGATGCCGGCATCAAGCAGATGGTCGGGATCAGGAACTCTAGGCTTCAAATAATGGATAAAGCTCGGCATAGACACTAATCAAGTGCTTCCACAGGTCTTACACGCTCTTCTCATGGCCGCTTTGTGTCCTCTTGCATGCCTTGCTGGATATAGCAGGTAGGTTGATGGGTGCTTGTGGGGTGCTGAATGTGGGTAATTATAAATTTCAAAAAGGCACAGGGATACCCCAAGGACTCACATTGGGCTTAGGGGCACACAATTATTGCTGCTTGCACGTTGGTGATAGCATTTGCATACTGATGAGTGCCCTTGCATTAGAACGAAGCTGCATGGATGGGAGCATGTGCATTCCACACCCCAGCGCTGTTCTCAGAGCCTTGGCAGCTCCAAGCTACAGAGGTTCAATCAGTTTGTGCTTCATGCATAACTGCACATGTGCATGGTTACAGCAAGCAGTAGAAAGAGTTGTTGTGTTGTGGTCTGAGTGCACAGCCACGTTGTGCATCACATCGTAGGCAGACAAGCAGCAAAAACAGCACATATTCTCATCCTCCAGCAGGGATTCACAGCAGTTTTTGATACAAGTTGCAGTGGATGCTTCCCTCCTGCCCCACATGTTCAGTCATTGCAGGAGAGGTCTGCTGGGAGTAGCCAACTGGTGAAAGACAGCTCTGCCGAAAGTTGGTGAAAACAGCCATTTTGCAGGTACTTGTCCAAAAACACAGAATCACTTCCTCCGCCACCCCATAGCAGAGCTCCTGGCAGTAAAGGCCATGACTGTGCACTTACTAGCTGTCTCACACTATTGAATAAGCTTTGGGGCCCAGGGCTTGCACACATGAGGCCAGTCAGCATGGTCAAAGAAAGTCCAGATCACTCCGGTACAAAAAGACGTGCCGAAAACCCACCCCCTGAGCACGCCCGCTTCAACTACATTGTAGAATAGACTCAGACAAAGCTAACAAGCATTGCCAGACCTCAAATAGATGTCTGTGGAGGGAGAAACTTGAATTTACGTATGCTACTCCCGCGGGCTAGTGCGTCCACGTCCCGGGGCGTTGGCACATTTTGGAAGCAGCAGCGGCCTTCCAGACAGCTCCACATATTTTGGGAGGCCCAAACCCTGCTCCTTGCTGTCTTTCCTTATCCTCCTTTCATGTACAACGTGCGTTTGGGTATGGGTGACACAACATGGGTGCCTGCAAGCCCGTCGGAAGCGTTACCAGGAAGCAAGGTGGAATTCCCCAAATTGCATGTTGCAGCTTGCACACCACTAACGACGCATTGAACCAAACAGCCACATGGCATGCTGAGGGAAAGCAAATCGACATACTGCGGTGCACATGCTATAGAGGGCAGTGCCAAGTGCAAGCCCTGTGGTGCCAAGGAACAGGATCCATGCAGGCTGCACGGGGTCATGAATGATCCCGAATGCTGTATCCAAGGCTCACTGCCCGAGGCACTCAGTCAAAGCTGGAGAACATCCTTGCACTGTGGGCATGCACAGCAGCAAGTTTGGGCAGTCCTTCCACATGACATTGTGGGCACTGTATAGGTCTCTCTCACAGCAGCATGGCTCTGCCAAAAGACCTCGCCTATGGCAGATGCTCAGCAGTTGGTCCTAGGAACGTCTTTTTGTACCACAGTGGATGTCAAGACAGCATTTGGTTTCAGGCATAAGTGCCTTACTCACAGGCTGCGCCACGAGGAGGCAGCTGTCCATTTTGCAACCCAAAAACGTATGCCTAAATTGAGAACCTGAAGCCCACGCACCTTTTCGCACCCCTTCTCCTATCCAGCCACCTGGAATTGGATCAGGGGATCACCAGAGCTTAGCTCTGCTGTTCCTTGTCAGCCCGACAAGCGCGCTGTGGTGACCCGTGATTCCAAGCCTCCTAGGACTTATGCTAATGTGCAGATGGCCTGTCAGGAATACCACATTTGTGGAATAGAGGAAGATGCAGTGGACATGCTGCACACCTTATACAGACACACATGCAGATATGCCTGGACAGCATTTGGTTTCAGGCTTACGCGCCTTACTCACAGGCTGCGCCACGAGGAGGCAGCTGTCCATTTGCAACCCAAAAACTTATGCCTAGATTGAGAACCTGAAGCCCACGCACCTTTTCGCACCCCTTCTCCTATCCAGCCACCTGGAATTGGATCAGGGGATCACCAGAGCATAGCTCTGCTGTTCCGTGTCAGCCCGACAAGCGCACTGTGGTGACCCGTGATTCCAAGCCTCCTAGGACTTATGCTAATATGCAGATGGCTTGTCAGATGAATTGACCATGCTGCACATACCATACAAACCACATGCAGAGATGTCAAGACAGCATTTGGTTTCAGGCATAAGTGCCTTACTCACAGGCTGCGCCACGAGGAGGCAGCTGTCCATTTTGCAACCCAAAAACGTATGCCTAAATTGAGAACCTGAAGCCCACGCACCTTTTCGCACCCCTTCTCCTATCCAGCCACCTGGAATTGGATCAGGGGATCACCAGAGCATAGCTCTGCTGTTCCTTGTCAGCCCGACAAGCGCGCTGTGGTGACCCGTGATTCCAAGCCTCCTAGGACTTATGCTAATGTGCAGATGGCCTGTCAGGAATACCACATTTGTGGAATAGAGGAAGATGCAGTGGACATGCTGCACACCTTATACAGACACACATGCAGATATGCCTGGACAGCATTTGGTTTCAGGCTTACGCGCCTTACTCACAGGCTGCGCCACGAGGAGGCAGCTGTCCATTTGCAACCCAAAAACTTATGCCTAGATTGAGAACCTGAAGCCCACGCACCTTTTCGCACCCCTTCTCCTATCCAGCCACCTGGAATTGGATCAGGGGATCACCAGAGCATAGCTCTGCTGTTCCGTGTCAGCCCGACAAGCGCAAAACAAACAAACAAAAATTTAAGGTGCGGCAACCGCAAAGGGCTGCTAAGTCGAAACGACCAAACGCACCATCGGATGGGTCCAAAAACAATGGCGCACTGTGGTGACCCGTGATTCCAAGCCTCCTAGGACTTATGCTAATATGCAGATGGCTTGTCAGATGAATTGACCATGCTGCACATACCATACAAACCACATGCAGAGATGTCAAGACAGCATTTGGTTTCAGGCATAAGTGCCTTACTCACAGGCTGCGCCACGAGGAGGCAGCTGTCCATTTTGCAACCCAAAAACGTATGCCTAGATTGAGAACCTGAAGCCCACGCACCTTTTCGCACCCCTTCTCCTATCCAGCCACCTGGAATTGGATCAGGGGATCACCAGAGCATAGCTCTGCTGTTCCGTGTCAGCCCGACAAGCGCACTGTGGTGACCCGTGATTCCAAGCCTCCTAGGACTTATGCTAATATGCAGATGGCTTGTCAGATGAATTGACCATGCTGCACATACCATACAAACCACATGCAGAGATGTCAAGACAGCATTTGGTTTCAGGCTTAAGCGCCTTACTCACAGGCTGCGCCACGAGGAGGCAGCTGTCCATTTGCAACCCAAAAACTTATGCCTAGATTGAGAACCTGAAGCCCACGCACCTTTTCGCACCCCTTCTCCTATCCAGCCACCTGGAATTGGATCAGGGGATCACTAGAGCATAGCTCTGCTGTTCCGTGTCAGCCCGACAAGCGCGCTGTGGTGACCCGTGATTCCAAGCCTCCTAGGACTTATGCTAATATGCAGATGGCTTGTCAGATGAATTGGCCATGCTGCACATACCATACAAACCACATGCAGAGATGTCAAGACAGCATTTGGTTTCAGGCATAAGTGCCTTACTCACAGGCTGCGCCACGAGGAGGCAGCTGTCCATTTTGCAACCCAAAAACGTATGCCTAAATTGAGAACCTGAAGCCCACGCACCTTTTCGCACCCCTTCTCCTATCCAGCCACCTGGAATTGGATCAGGGGATCACCAGAGCATAGCTCTGCTGTTCCGTGTCAGCCCGACGAGCGCGCTGTGGTGACCCGTGATTCCAAGCCTCCTAGGACTTATGCTAATGTGCAGATGGCCTGTCAGGAATACCACATTTGTGGAATAGAGGAAGATGCAGTGGACATGCTGCACACCTTATACAGACACACATGCAGATATGCCTGGACAGCATTTGGTTTCAGGCTTACGCGCCTTACTCACAGGCTGCGCCACGAGGAGGCAGCTGTCCATTTGCAACCCAAAAACTTATGCCTAGATTGAGAACCTGAAGCCCACGCACCTTTTCGCACCCCTTCTCCTATCCAGCCACCTGGAATTGGATTAGGGGATCACCAGAGCATAGCTCTGCTGTTCCGTGTCAGCCCGACAAGCGCACTGTGGTGACCCGTGATTCCAAGCCTCCTAGGACTTATGCTAATATGCAGATGGCTTGTCAGATGAATTGACCATGCTGCACATACCATACAAACCACATGCAGAGATGCACTCCGGTACAAAAAGACGTGCCGAAAACCCACCCCCTGAGCACGCCCGCTTCAACTACATTGTAGAATAGACTCAGACAAAGCTAACAAGCATTGCCAGACCTCAAATAGATGTCTGTGGAGGGAGAAACTTGAATTTACGTATGCTACTCCCGCGGGCTAGTGCGTCCACGTCCCGGGGCGTTGGCACATTTTGGAAGCAGCAGCGGCCTTCCAGACAGCTCCACATATTTTGGGAGGCCCAAACCCTGCTCCTTGCTGTCTTTCCTTATCCTCCTTTCATGTACAACGTGCGTTTGGGTATGGGTGACACAACATGGGTGCCTGCAAGCCCGTCGGAAGCGTTACCAGGAAGCAAGGTGGAATTCCCCAAATTGCATGTTGCAGCTTGCACACCACTAACGACGCATTGAACCAAACAGCCACATGGCATGCTGAGGGAAAGCAAATCGACATACTGCGGTGCACATGCTATAGAGGGCAGTGCCAAGTGCAAGCCCTGTGGTGCCAAGGAACAGGATCCATGCAGGCTGCACGGGGTCATGAATGATCCCGAATGCTGTATCCAAGGCTCACTGCCCGAGGCACTCAGTCAAAGCTGGAGAACATCCTTGCACTGTGGGCATGCACAGCAGCAAGTTTGGGCAGTCCTTCCACATGACATTGTGGGCACTGTATAGGTCTCTCTCACAGCAGCATGGCTCTGCCAAAAGACCTCGCCTATGGCAGATGCTCAGCAGTTGGTCCTAGGAACGTCTTTTTGTACCACAGTGGATGTCAAGACAGCATTTGGTTTCAGGCATAAGTGCCTTACTCACAGGCTGCGCCACGAGGAGGCAGCTGTCCATTTTGCAACCCAAAAACGTATGCCTAAATTGAGAACCTGAAGCCCACGCACCTTTTCGCACCCCTTCTCCTATCCAGCCACCTGGAATTGGATCAGGGGATCACCAGAGCTTAGCTCTGCTGTTCCTTGTCAGCCCGACAAGCGCGCTGTGGTGACCCGTGATTCCAAGCCTCCTAGGACTTATGCTAATGTGCAGATGGCCTGTCAGGAATACCACATTTGTGGAATAGAGGAAGATGCAGTGGACATGCTGCACACCTTATACAGACACACATGCAGATATGCCTGGACAGCATTTGGTTTCAGGCTTACGCGCCTTACTCACAGGCTGCGCCACGAGGAGGCAGCTGTCCATTTGCAACCCAAAAACTTATGCCTAGATTGAGAACCTGAAGCCCACGCACCTTTTCGCACCCCTTCTCCTATCCAGCCACCTGGAATTGGATCAGGGGATCACCAGAGCATAGCTCTGCTGTTCCGTGTCAGCCCGACAAGCGCACTGTGGTGACCCGTGATTCCAAGCCTCCTAGGACTTATGCTAATATGCAGATGGCTTGTCAGATGAATTGACCATGCTGCACATACCATACAAACCACATGCAGAGATGTCAAGACAGCATTTGGTTTCAGGCATAAGTGCCTTACTCACAGGCTGCGCCACGAGGAGGCAGCTGTCCATCTTGCAACCCAAAAACGTATGCCTAAATTGAGAACCTGAAGCCCACGCACCTTTTCGCACCCCTTCTCCTATCCAGCCACCTGGAATTGGATCAGGGGATCACCAGAGCTTAGCTCTGCTGTTCCTTGTCAGCCCGACAAGCGCGCTGTGGTGACCCGTGATTCCAAGCCTCCTAGGACTTATGCTAATGTGCAGATGGCCTGTCAGGAATACCACATTTGTGGAATAGAGGAAGATGCAGTGGACATGCTGCACACCTTATACAGACACACATGCAGATATGCCTGGACAGCATTTGGTTTCAGGCTTACGCGCCTTACTCACAGGCTGCGCCACGAGGAGGCAGCTGTCCATTTGCAACCCAAAAACTTATGCCTAGATTGAGAACCTGAAGCCCACGCACCTTTTCGCACCCCTTCTCCTATCCAGCCACCTGGAATTGGATCAGGGGATCACCAGAGCATAGCTCTGCTGTTCCGTGTCAGCCCGACAAGCGCACTGTGGTGACCCGTGATTCCAAGCCTCCTAGGACTTATGCTAATATGCAGATGGCTTGTCAGATGAATTGACCATGCTGCACATACCATACAAACCACATGCAGAGATGCACTCCGGTACAAAAAGACGTGCCGAAAACCCACCCCCTGAGCACGCCCGCTTCAACTACATTGTAGAATAGACTCAGACAAAGCTAACAAGCATTGCCAGACCTCAAATAGATGTCTGTGGAGGGAGAAACTTGAATTTACGTATGCTACTCCCGCGGGCTAGTGCGTCCACGTCCCGGGGCGTTGGCACATTTTGGAAGCAGCAGCGGCCTTCCAGACAGCTCCACATATTTTGGGAGGCCCAAACCCTGCTCCTTGCTGTCTTTCCTTATCCTCCTTTCATGTACAACGTGCGTTTGGGTATGGGTGACACAACATGGGTGCCTGCAAGCCCGTCGGAAGCGTTACCAGGAAGCAAGGTGGAATTCCCCAAATTGCATGTTGCAGCTTGCACACCACTAACGACGCATTGAACCAAACAGCCACATGGCATGCTGAGGGAAAGCAAATCGACATACTGCGGTGCACATGCTATAGAGGGCAGTGCCAAGTGCAAGCCCTGTGGTGCCAAGGAACAGGATCCATGCAGGCTGCACGGGGTCATGAATGATCCCGAATGCTGTATCCAAGGCTCACTGCCCGAGGCACTCAGTCAAAGCTGGAGAACATCCTTGCACTGTGGGCATGCACAGCAGCAAGTTTGGGCAGTCCTTCCACATGACATTGTGGGCACTGTATAGGTCTCTCTCACAGCAGCATGGCTCTGCCAAAAGACCTCGCCTATGGCAGATGCTCAGCAGTTGGTCCTAGGAACGTCTTTTTGTACCACAGTGGATGTCAAGACAGCATTTGGTTTCAGGCATAAGTGCCTTACTCACAGGCTGCGCCACGAGGAGGCAGCTGTCCATTTTGCAACCCAAAAACGTATGCCTAAATTGAGAACCTGAAGCCCACGCACCTTTTCGCACCCCTTCTCCTATCCAGCCACCTGGAATTGGATCAGGGGATCACCAGAGCTTAGCTCTGCTGTTCCTTGTCAGCCCGACAAGCGCGCTGTGGTGACCCGTGATTCCAAGCCTCCTAGGACTTATGCTAATGTGCAAATGGCCTGTCAGGAATACCACATTTGTGGAATAGAGGAAGATGCAGTGGACATGCTGCACACCTTATACAGACACACATGCAGATATGCCTGGACAGCATTTGGTTTCAGGCTTACGCGCCTTACTCACAGGCTGCGCCACGAGGAGGCAGCTGTCCATTTGCAACCCAAAAACTTATGCCTAGATTGAGAACCTGAAGCCCACGCACCTTTTCGCACCCCTTCTCCTATCCAGCCACCTGGAATTGGATCAGGGGATCACCAGAGCATAGCTCTGCTGTTCCGTGTCAGCCCGACAAGCGCACTGTGGTGACCCGTGATTCCAAGCCTCCTAGGACTTATGCTAATATGCAGATGGCTTGTCAGATGAATTGACCATGCTGCACATACCATACAAACCACATGCAGAGATGTCAAGACAGCATTTGGTTTCAGGCATAAGTGCCTTACTCACAGGCTGCGCCACGAGGAGGCAGCTGTCCATCTTGCAACCCAAAAACGTATGCCTAAATTGAGAACCTGAAGCCCACGCACCTTTTCGCACCCCTTCTCCTATCCAGCCACCTGGAATTGGATCAGGGGATCACCAGAGCTTAGCTCTGCTGTTCCTTGTCAGCCCGACAAGCGCGCTGTGGTGACCCGTGATTCCAAGCCTCCTAGGACTTATGCTAATGTGCAGATGGCCTGTCAGGAATACCACATTTGTGGAATAGAGGAAGATGCAGTGGACATGCTGCACACCTTATACAGACACACATGCAGATATGCCTGGACAGCATTTGGTTTCAGGCTTACGCGCCTTACTCACAGGCTGCGCCACGAGGAGGCAGCTGTCCATTTGCAACCCAAAAACTTATGCCTAGATTGAGAACCTGAAGCCCACGCACCTTTTCGCACCCCTTCTCCTATCCAGCCACCTGGAATTGGATCAGGGGATCACCAGAGCATAGCTCTGCTGTTCCGTGTCAGCCCGACAAGCGCACTGTGGTGACCCGTGATTCCAAGCCTCCTAGGACTTATGCTAATATGCAGATGGCTTGTCAGATGAATTGACCATGCTGCACATACCATACAAACCACATGCAGAGATGCACTCCGGTACAAAAAGACGTGCCGAAAACCCACCCCCTGAGCACGCCCGCTTCAACTACATTGTAGAATAGACTCAGACAAAGCTAACAAGCATTGCCAGACCTCAAATAGATGTCTGTGGAGGGAGAAACTTGAATTTACGTATGCTACTCCCGCGGGCTAGTGCGTCCACGTCCCGGGGCGTTGGCACATTTTGGAAGCAGCAGCGGCCTTCCAGACAGCTCCACATATTTTGGGAGGCCCAAACCCTGCTCCTTGCTGTCTTTCCTTATCCTCCTTTCATGTACAACGTGCGTTTGGGTATGGGTGACACAACATGGGTGCCTGCAAGCCCGTCGGAAGCGTTACCAGGAAGCAAGGTGGAATTCCCCAAATTGCATGTTGCAGCTTGCACACCACTAACGACGCATTGAACCAAACAGCCACATGGCATGCTGAGGGAAAGCAAATCGACATACTGCGGTGCACATGCTATAGAGGGCAGTGCCAAGTGCAAGCCCTGTGGTGCCAAGGAACAGGATCCATGCAGGCTGCACGGGGTCATGAATGATCCCGAATGCTGTATCCAAGGCTCACTGCCCGAGGCACTCAGTCAAAGCTGGAGAACATCCTTGCACTGTGGGCATGCACAGCAGCAAGTTTGGGCAGTCCTTCCACATGACATTGTGGGCACTGTATAGGTCTCTCTCACAGCAGCATGGCTCTGCCAAAAGACCTCGCCTATGGCAGATGCTCAGCAGTTGGTCCTAGGAACGTCTTTTTGTACCACAGTGATCCGGCATGTGGCAGTGGCCGAGTGAAAGGGCGAATTGAACCCTCTGACGCGCAGGCCCCGCCGAATCCTTGCGAGCTTTTAGCGTGTATATGAATAGTAGACATGCTCTACTACACGTACGTAAGGGCCTTATTGTTGCAGCACGCGTAAGCCGTGTTTTGCACATCGATCTTCAATGCGCCTATCTGCTGTGTGAACATGGACGCAGCGGCACAGCAACACATAACAGTCGTCAAAATGGCACTTAATATATTATAGTGAGATGTTTGAATGCTCCTGTATGACTGTTTGACGTTTGTACTGTCGCCCGCTCAATAAACAGAGGTGCCGACCGCCCAGGCTGATGCCGGCATCAAGCAGATGGTCGGGATCAGGAACTCTAGGCTTCAAATAATGGATAAAGCTCGGCATAGACACTAATCAAGTGCTTCCACAGGTCTTACACGCTCTTCTCATGGCCGCTTTGTGTCCTCTTGCATGCCTTGCTGGATATAGCAGGTAGGTTGATGGGTGCTTGTGGGGTGCTGAATGTGGGTAATTATAAATTTCAAAAAGGCACAGGGATACCCCAAGGACTCACATTGGGCTTAGGGGCACACAATTATTGCTGCTTGCACGTTGGTGATAGCATTTGCATACTGATGAGTGCCCTTGCATTAGAACGAAGCTGCATGGATGGGAGCATGTGCATTCCACACCCCAGCGCTGTTCTCAGAGCCTTGGCAGCTCCAAGCTACAGAGGTTCAATCAGTTTGTGCTTCATGCATAACTGCACATGTGCATGGTTACAGCAAGCAGTAGAAAGAGTTGTTGTGTTGTGGTCTGAGTGCACAGCCACGTTGTGCATCACATCGTAGGCAGACAAGCAGCAAAAACAGCACATATTCTCATCCTCCAGCAGGGATTCACAGCAGTTTTTGATACAAGTTGCAGTGGATGCTTCCCTCCTGCCCCACATGTTCAGTCATTGCAGGAGAGGTCTGCTGGGAGTAGCCAACTGGTGAAAGACAGCTCTGCCGAAAGTTGGTGAAAACAGCCATTTTGCAGGTACTTGTCCAAAAACACAGAATCACTTCCTCCGCCACCCCATAGCAGAGCTCCTGGCAGTAAAGGCCATGACTGTGCACTTACTAGCTGTCTCACACTATTGAATAAGCTTTGGGGCCCAGGGCTTGCACACATGAGGCCAGTCAGCATGGTCAAAGAAAGTCCAGATCACTCCGGTACAAAAAGACGTGCCGAAAACCCACCCCCTGAGCACGCCCGCTTCAACTACATTGTAGAATAGACTCAGACAAAGCTAACAAGCATTGCCAGACCTCAAATAGATGTCTGTGGAGGGAGAAACTTGAATTTACGTATGCTACTCCCGCGGGCTAGTGCGTCCACGTCCCGGGGCGTTGGCACATTTTGGAAGCAGCAGCGGCCTTCCAGACAGCTCCACATATTTTGGGAGGCCCAAACCCTGCTCCTTGCTGTCTTTCCTTATCCTCCTTTCATGTACAACGTGCGTTTGGGTATGGGTGACACAACATGGGTGCCTGCAAGCCCGTCGGAAGCGTTACCAGGAAGCAAGGTGGAATTCCCCAAATTGCATGTTGCAGCTTGCACACCACTAACGACGCATTGAACCAAACAGCCACATGGCATGCTGAGGGAAAGCAAATCGACATACTGCGGTGCACATGCTATAGAGGGCAGTGCCAAGTGCAAGCCCTGTGGTGCCAAGGAACAGGATCCATGCAGGCTGCACGGGGTCATGAATGATCCCGAATGCTGTATCCAAGGCTCACTGCCCGAGGCACTCAGTCAAAGCTGGAGAACATCCTTGCACTGTGGGCATGCACAGCAGCAAGTTTGGGCAGTCCTTCCACATGACATTGTGGGCACTGTATAGGTCTCTCTCACAGCAGCATGGCTCTGCCAAAAGACCTCGCCTATGGCAGATGCTCAGCAGTTGGTCCTAGGAACGTCTTTTTGTACCACAGTGATCCGGCATGTGGCAGTGGCCGAGTGAAAGGGCGAATTGAACCCTCTGACGCGCAGGCCCCGCCGAATCCTTGCGAGCTTTTAGCGTGTATATGAATAGTAGACATGCTCTACTACACGTACGTAAGGGCCTTATTGTTGCAGCACGCGTAAGCCGTGTTTTGCACATCGATCTTCAATGCGCCTATCTGCTGTGTGAACATGGACGCAGCGGCACAGCAACACATAACAGTCGTCAAAATGGCACTTAATATATTATAGTGAGATGTTTGAATGCTCCTGTATGACTGTTTGACGTTTGTACTGTCGCCCGCTCAATAAACAGAGGTGCCGACCGCCCAGGCTGATGCCGGCATCAAGCAGATGGTCGGGATCAGGAACTCTAGGCTTCAAATAATGGATAAAGCTCGGCATAGACACTAATCAAGTGCTTCCACAGGTCTTACACGCTCTTCTCATGGCCGCTTTGTGTCCTCTTGCATGCCTTGCTGGATATAGCAGGTAGGTTGATGGGTGCTTGTGGGGTGCTGAATGTGGGTAATTATAAATTTCAAAAAGGCACAGGGATACCCCAAGGACTCACATTGGGCTTAGGGGCACACAATTATTGCTGCTTGCACGTTGGTGATAGCATTTGCATACTGATGAGTGCCCTTGCATTAGAACGAAGCTGCATGGATGGGAGCATGTGCATTCCACACCCCAGCGCTGTTCTCAGAGCCTTGGCAGCTCCAAGCTACAGAGGTTCAATCAGTTTGTGCTTCATGCATAACTGCACATGTGCATGGTTACAGCAAGCAGTAGAAAGAGTTGTTGTGTTGTGGTCTGAGTGCACAGCCACGTTGTGCATCACATCGTAGGCAGACAAGCAGCAAAAACAGCACATATTCTCATCCTCCAGCAGGGATTCACAGCAGTTTTTGATACAAGTTGCAGTGGATGCTTCCCTCCTGCCCCACATGTTCAGTCATTGCAGGAGAGGTCTGCTGGGAGTAGCCAACTGGTGAAAGACAGCTCTGCCGAAAGTTGGTGAAAACAGCCATTTTGCAGGTACTTGTCCAAAAACACAGAATCACTTCCTCCGCCACCCCATAGCAGAGCTCCTGGCAGTAAAGGCCATGACTGTGCACTTACTAGCTGTCTCACACTATTGAATAAGCTTTGGGGCCCAGGGCTTGCACACATGAGGCCAGTCAGCATGGTCAAAGAAAGTCCAGATCACTCCGGTACAAAAAGACGTGCCGAAAACCCACCCCCTGAGCACGCCCGCTTCAACTACATTGTAGAATAGACTCAGACAAAGCTAACAAGCATTGCCAGACCTCAAATAGATGTCTGTGGAGGGAGAAACTTGAATTTACGTATGCTACTCCCGCGGGCTAGTGCGTCCACGTCCCGGGGCGTTGGCACATTTTGGAAGCAGCAGCGGCCTTCCAGACAGCTCCACATATTTTGGGAGGCCCAAACCCTGCTCCTTGCTGTCTTTCCTTATCCTCCTTTCATGTACAACGTGCGTTTGGGTATGGGTGACACAACATGGGTGCCTGCAAGCCCGTCGGAAGCGTTACCAGGAAGCAAGGTGGAATTCCCCAAATTGCATGTTGCAGCTTGCACACCACTAACGACGCATTGAACCAAACAGCCACATGGCATGCTGAGGGAAAGCAAATCGACATACTGCGGTGCACATGCTATAGAGGGCAGTGCCAAGTGCAAGCCCTGTGGTGCCAAGGAACAGGATCCATGCAGGCTGCACGGGGTCATGAATGATCCCGAATGCTGTATCCAAGGCTCACTGCCCGAGGCACTCAGTCAAAGCTGGAGAACATCCTTGCACTGTGGGCATGCACAGCAGCAAGTTTGGGCAGTCCTTCCACATGACATTGTGGGCACTGTATAGGTCTCTCTCACAGCAGCATGGCTCTGCCAAAAGACCTCGCCTATGGCAGATGCTCAGCAGTTGGTCCTAGGAACGTCTTTTTGTACCACAGTGATCCGGCATGTGGCAGTGGCCGAGTGAAAGGGCGAATTGAACCCTCTGACGCGCAGGCCCCGCCGAATCCTTGCGAGCTTTTAGCGTGTATATGAATAGTAGACATGCTCTACTACACGTACGTAAGGGCCTTATTGTTGCAGCACGCGTAAGCCGTGTTTTGCACATCGATCTTCAATGCGCCTATCTGCTGTGTGAACATGGACGCAGCGGCACAGCAACACATAACAGTCGTCAAAATGGCACTTAATATATTATAGTGAGATGTTTGAATGCTCCTGTATGACTGTTTGACGTTTGTACTGTCGCCCGCTCAATAAACAGAGGTGCCGACCGCCCAGGCTGATGCCGGCATCAAGCAGATGGTCGGGATCAGGAACTCTAGGCTTCAAATAATGGATAAAGCTCGGCATAGACACTAATCAAGTGCTTCCACAGGTCTTACACGCTCTTCTCATGGCCGCTTTGTGTCCTCTTGCATGCCTTGCTGGATATAGCAGGTAGGTTGATGGGTGCTTGTGGGGTGCTGAATGTGGGTAATTATAAATTTCAAAAAGGCACAGGGATACCCCAAGGACTCACATTGGGCTTAGGGGCACACAATTATTGCTGCTTGCACGTTGGTGATAGCATTTGCATACTGATGAGTGCCCTTGCATTAGAACGAAGCTGCATGGATGGGAGCATGTGCATTCCACACCCCAGCGCTGTTCTCAGAGCCTTGGCAGCTCCAAGCTACAGAGGTTCAATCAGTTTGTGCTTCATGCATAACTGCACATGTGCATGGTTACAGCAAGCAGTAGAAAGAGTTGTTGTGTTGTGGTCTGAGTGCACAGCCACGTTGTGCATCACATCGTAGGCAGACAAGCAGCAAAAACAGCACATATTCTCATCCTCCAGCAGGGATTCACAGCAGTTTTTGATACAAGTTGCAGTGGATGCTTCCCTCCTGCCCCACATGTTCAGTCATTGCAGGAGAGGTCTGCTGGGAGTAGCCAACTGGTGAAAGACAGCTCTGCCGAAAGTTGGTGAAAACAGCCATTTTGCAGGTACTTGTCCAAAAACACAGAATCACTTCCTCCGCCACCCCATAGCAGAGCTCCTGGCAGTAAAGGCCATGACTGTGCACTTACTAGCTGTCTCACACTATTGAATAAGCTTTGGGGCCCAGGGCTTGCACACATGAGGCCAGTCAGCATGGTCAAAGAAAGTCCAGATCACTCCGGTACAAAAAGACGTGCCGAAAACCCACCCCCTGAGCACGCCCGCTTCAACTACATTGTAGAATAGACTCAGACAAAGCTAACAAGCATTGCCAGACCTCAAATAGATGTCTGTGGAGGGAGAAACTTGAATTTACGTATGCTACTCCCGCGGGCTAGTGCGTCCACGTCCCGGGGCGTTGGCACATTTTGGAAGCAGCAGCGGCCTTCCAGACAGCTCCACATATTTTGGGAGGCCCAAACCCTGCTCCTTGCTGTCTTTCCTTATCCTCCTTTCATGTACAACGTGCGTTTGGGTATGGGTGACACAACATGGGTGCCTGCAAGCCCGTCGGAAGCGTTACCAGGAAGCAAGGTGGAATTCCCCAAATTGCATGTTGCAGCTTGCACACCACTAACGACGCATTGAACCAAACAGCCACATGGCATGCTGAGGGAAAGCAAATCGACATACTGCGGTGCACATGCTATAGAGGGCAGTGCCAAGTGCAAGCCCTGTGGTGCCAAGGAACAGGATCCATGCAGGCTGCACGGGGTCATGAATGATCCCGAATGCTGTATCCAAGGCTCACTGCCCGAGGCACTCAGTCAAAGCTGGAGAACATCCTTGCACTGTGGGCATGCACAGCAGCAAGTTTGGGCAGTCCTTCCACATGACATTGTGGGCACTGTATAGGTCTCTCTCACAGCAGCATGGCTCTGCCAAAAGACCTCGCCTATGGCAGATGCTCAGCAGTTGGTCCTAGGAACGTCTTTTTGTACCACAGTGATCCGGCATGTGGCAGTGGCCGAGTGAAAGGGCGAATTGAACCCTCTGACGCGCAGGCCCCGCCGAATCCTTGCGAGCTTTTAGCGTGTATATGAATAGTAGACATGCTCTACTACACGTACGTAAGGGCCTTATTGTTGCAGCACGCGTAAGCCGTGTTTTGCACATCGATCTTCAATGCGCCTATCTGCTGTGTGAACATGGACGCAGCGGCACAGCAACACATAACAGTCGTCAAAATGGCACTTAATATATTATAGTGAGATGTTTGAATGCTCCTGTATGACTGTTTGACGTTTGTACTGTCGCCCGCTCAATAAACAGAGGTGCCGACCGCCCAGGCTGATGCCGGCATCAAGCAGATGGTCGGGATCAGGAACTCTAGGCTTCAAATAATGGATAAAGCTCGGCATAGACACTAATCAAGTGCTTCCACAGGTCTTACACGCTCTTCTCATGGCCGCTTTGTGTCCTCTTGCATGCCTTGCTGGATATAGCAGGTAGGTTGATGGGTGCTTGTGGGGTGCTGAATGTGGGTAATTATAAATTTCAAAAAGGCACAGGGATACCCCAAGGACTCACATTGGGCTTAGGGGCACACAATTATTGCTGCTTGCACGTTGGTGATAGCATTTGCATACTGATGAGTGCCCTTGCATTAGAACGAAGCTGCATGGATGGGAGCATGTGCATTCCACACCCCAGCGCTGTTCTCAGAGCCTTGGCAGCTCCAAGCTACAGAGGTTCAATCAGTTTGTGCTTCATGCATAACTGCACATGTGCATGGTTACAGCAAGCAGTAGAAAGAGTTGTTGTGTTGTGGTCTGAGTGCACAGCCACGTTGTGCATCACATCGTAGGCAGACAAGCAGCAAAAACAGCACATATTCTCATCCTCCAGCAGGGATTCACAGCAGTTTTTGATACAAGTTGCAGTGGATGCTTCCCTCCTGCCCCACATGTTCAGTCATTGCAGGAGAGGTCTGCTGGGAGTAGCCAACTGGTGAAAGACAGCTCTGCCGAAAGTTGGTGAAAACAGCCATTTTGCAGGTACTTGTCCAAAAACACAGAATCACTTCCTCCGCCACCCCATAGCAGAGCTCCTGGCAGTAAAGGCCATGACTGTGCACTTACTAGCTGTCTCACACTATTGAATAAGCTTTGGGGCCCAGGGCTTGCACACATGAGGCCAGTCAGCATGGTCAAAGAAAGTCCAGATCACTCCGGTACAAAAAGACGTGCCGAAAACCCACCCCCTGAGCACGCCCGCTTCAACTACATTGTAGAATAGACTCAGACAAAGCTAACAAGCATTGCCAGACCTCAAATAGATGTCTGTGGAGGGAGAAACTTGAATTTACGTATGCTACTCCCGCGGGCTAGTGCGTCCACGTCCCGGGGCGTTGGCACATTTTGGAAGCAGCAGCGGCCTTCCAGACAGCTCCACATATTTTGGGAGGCCCAAACCCTGCTCCTTGCTGTCTTTCCTTATCCTCCTTTCATGTACAACGTGCGTTTGGGTATGGGTGACACAACATGGGTGCCTGCAAGCCCGTCGGAAGCGTTACCAGGAAGCAAGGTGGAATTCCCCAAATTGCATGTTGCAGCTTGCACACCACTAACGACGCATTGAACCAAACAGCCACATGGCATGCTGAGGGAAAGCAAATCGACATACTGCGGTGCACATGCTATAGAGGGCAGTGCCAAGTGCAAGCCCTGTGGTGCCAAGGAACAGGATCCATGCAGGCTGCACGGGGTCATGAATGATCCCGAATGCTGTATCCAAGGCTCACTGCCCGAGGCACTCAGTCAAAGCTGGAGAACATCCTTGCACTGTGGGCATGCACAGCAGCAAGTTTGGGCAGTCCTTCCACATGACATTGTGGGCACTGTATAGGTCTCTCTCACAGCAGCATGGCTCTGCCAAAAGACCTCGCCTATGGCAGATGCTCAGCAGTTGGTCCTAGGAACGTCTTTTTGTACCACAGTGGATGTCAAGACAGCATTTGGTTTCAGGCATAAGTGCCTTACTCACAGGCTGCGCCACGAGGAGGCAGCTGTCCATTTTGCAACCCAAAAACGTATGCCTAAATTGAGAACCTGAAGCCCACGCACCTTTTCGCACCCCTTCTCCTATCCAGCCACCTGGAATTGGATCAGGGGATCACCAGAGCTTAGCTCTGCTGTTCCTTGTCAGCCCGACAAGCGCGCTGTGGTGACCCGTGATTCCAAGCCTCCTAGGACTTATGCTAATGTGCAGATGGCCTGTCAGGAATACCACATTTGTGGAATAGAGGAAGATGCAGTGGACATGCTGCACACCTTATACAGACACACATGCAGATATGCCTGGACAGCATTTGGTTTCAGGCTTACGCGCCTTACTCACAGGCTGCGCCACGAGGAGGCAGCTGTCCATTTGCAACCCAAAAACTTATGCCTAGATTGAGAACCTGAAGCCCACGCACCTTTTCGCACCCCTTCTCCTATCCAGCCACCTGGAATTGGATCAGGGGATCACCAGAGCATAGCTCTGCTGTTCCGTGTCAGCCCGACAAGGGCAAAACAAACAAACAAAAATTTAAGGTGCGGCAACCGCAAAGGGCTGCTAAGTCGAAACGACCAAACGCACCATCGGATGGGTCCAAAAACAATGGCGCACTGTGGTGACCCGTGATTCCAAGCCTCCTAGGACTTATGCTAATATGCAGATGGCTTGTCAGATGAATTGACCATGCTGCACATACCATACAAACCACATGCAGAGATGTCAAGACAGCATTTGGTTTCAGGCATAAGTGCCTTACTCACATGCTGCGCCACGAGGAGGCAGCTGTCCATTTTGCAACCCAAAAACGTATGCCTAGATTGAGAACCTGAAGCCCACGCACCTTTTCGCACCCCTTCTCCTATCCAGCCACCTGGAATTGGATCAGGGGATCACCAGAGCATAGCTCTGCTGTTCCGTGTCAGCCCGACAAGCGCACTGTGGTGACCCGTGATTCCAAGCCTCCTAGGACTTATGCTAATATGCAGATGGCTTGTCAGATGAATTGACCATGCTGCACATACCATACAAACCACATGCAGAGATGTCAAGACAGCATTTGGTTTCAGGCTTAAGCGCCTTACTCACAGGCTGCGCCACGAGGAGGCAGCTGTCCATTTGCAACCCAAAAACTTCTGCCTAGATTGAGAACCTGAAGCCCACGCACCTTTTCGCACCCCTTCTCCTATCCAGCCACCTGGAATTGGATCAGGGGATCACTAGAGCATAGCTCTGCTGTTCCGTGTCAGCCCGACAAGCGCGCTGTGGTGACCCGTGATTCCAAGCCTCCTAGGACTTATGCTAATATGCAGATGGCTTGTCAGATGAATTGGCCATGCTGCACATACCATACAAACCACATGCAGAGATGTCAAGACAGCATTTGGTTTCAGGCATAAGTGCCTTACTCACAGGCTGCGCCACGAGGAGGCAGCTGTCCATTTTGCAACCCAAAAACGTATGCCTAAATTGAGAACCTGAAGCCCACGCACCTTTTCGCACCCCTTCTCCTATCCAGCCACCTGGAATTGGATCAGGGGATCACCAGAGCTTAGCTCTGCTGTTCCTTGTCAGCCCGACAAGCGCGCTGTGGTGACCCGTGATTCCAAGCCTCCTAGGACTTATGCTAATGTGCAGATGGCCTGTCAGGAATACCACATTTGTGGAATAGAGGAAGATGCAGTGGACATGCTGCACACCTTATACAGACACACATGCAGATATGCCTGGACAGCATTTGGTTTCAGGCTTACGCGCCTTACTCACAGGCTGCGCCACGAGGAGGCAGCTGTCCATTTGCAACCCAAAAACTTATGCCTAGATTGAGAACCTGAAGCCCACGCACCTTTTCGCACCCCTTCTCCTATCCAGCCACCTGGAATTGGATCAGGGGATCACCAGAGCATAGCTCTGCTGTTCCGTGTCAGCCCGACAAGCGCACTGTGGTGACCCGTGATTCCAAGCCTCCTAGGACTTATGCTAATATGCAGATGGCTTGTCAGATGAATTGACCATGCTGCACATACCATACAAACCACATGCAGAGATGTCAAGACAGCATTTGGTTTCAGGCATAAGTGCCTTACTCACAGGCTGCGCCACGAGGAGGCAGCTGTCCATTTTGCAACCCAAAAACGTATGCCTAGATTGAGAACCTGAAGCCCACGCACCTTTTCGCACCCCTTCTCCTATCCAGCCACCTGGAATTGGATCAGGGGATCACCAGAGCATAGCTCTGCTGTTCCGTGTCAGCCCGACGAGCGCGCTGTGGTGACCCGTGATTCCAAGCCTCCTAGGACTTATGCTAATGTGCAGATGGCCTGTCAGGAATACCACATTTGTGGAATAGAGGAAGATGCAGTGGACATGCTGCACACCTTATACAGACACACATGCAGATATGCCTGGACAGCATTTGGTTTCAGGCTTACGCGCCTTACTCACAGGCTGCGCCACGAGGAGGCAGCTGTCCATTTGCAACCCAAAAACTTATGCCTAGATTGAGAACCTGAAGCCCACGCACCTTTTCGCACCCCTTCTCCTATCCAGCCACCTGGAATTGGATCAGGGGATCACCAGAGCATAGCTCTGCTGTTCCGTGTCAGCCCGACAAGCGCACTGTGGTGACCCGTGATTCCAAGCCTCCTAGGACTTATGCTAATATGCAGATGGCTTGTCAGATGAATTGACCATG
This sequence comes from Pseudopediastrum boryanum, assembly GCA_963556185.1. Lineage (NCBI taxonomy): Eukaryota > Viridiplantae > Chlorophyta > Chlorophyceae > Sphaeropleales > Hydrodictyaceae > Pseudopediastrum > Pseudopediastrum boryanum. Next base: position 7,104,500 of record OY744495.1, read on the forward strand.
CTGCACATACCATACAAACCACATGCAGAGATGCACTCCGGTACAAAAAGACGTGCCGAAAACCCACCCCCTGAGCACGCCCGCTTCAACTACATTGTAGAATAGACTCAGACAAAGCTAACAAGCATTGCCAGACCTCAAATAGATGTCTGTGGAGGGAGAAACTTGAATTTACGTATGCTACTCCCGCGGGCTAGTGCGTCCACGTCCCGGGGCGTTGGCACATTTTGGAAGCAGCAGCGGCCTTCCAGACAGCTCCACATATTTTGGGAGGCCCAAACCCTGCTCCTTGCTGTCTTTCCTTATCCTCCTTTCATGTACAACGTGCGTTTGGGTATGGGTGACACAACATGGGTGCCTGCAAGCCCGTCGGAAGCGTTACCAGGAAGCAAGGTGGAATTCCCCAAATTGCATGTTGCAGCTTGCACACCACTAACGACGCATTGAACCAAACAGCCACATGGCATGCTGAGGGAAAGCAAATCGACATACTGCGGTGCACATGCTATAGAGGGCAGTGCCAAGTGCAAGCCCTGTGGTGCCAAGGAACAGGATCCATGCAGGCTGCACGGGGTCATGAATGATCCCGAATGCTGTATCCAAGGCTCACTGCCCGAGGCACTCAGTCAAAGCTGGAGAACATCCTTGCACTGTGGGCATGCACAGCAGCAAGTTTGGGCAGTCCTTCCACATGACATTGTGGGCACTGTATAGGTCTCTCTCACAGCAGCATGGCTCTGCCAAAAGACCTCGCCTATGGCAGATGCTCAGCAGTTGGTCCTAGGAACGTCTTTTTGTACCACAGTGATCCGGCATGTGGCAGTGGCCGAGTGAAAGGGCGAATTGAACCCTCTGACGCGCAGGCCCCGCCGAATCCTTGCGAGCTTTTAGCGTGTATATGAATAGTAGACATGCTCTACTACACGTACGTAAGGGCCTTATTGTTGCAGCACGCGTAAGCCGTGTTTTGCACATCGATCTTCAATGCGCCTATCTGCTGTGTGAACATGGACGCAGCGGCACAGCAACACATAACAGTCGTCAAAATGGCACTTAATATATTATAGTGAGATGTTTGAATGCTCCTGTATGACTGTTTGACGTTTGTACTGTCGCCCGCTCAATAAACAGAGGTGCCGACCGCCCAGGCTGATGCCGGCATCAAGCAGATGGTCGGGATCAGGAACTCTAGGCTTCAAATAATGGATAAAGCTCGGCATAGACACTAATCAAGTGCTTCCACAGGTCTTACACGCTCTTCTCATGGCCGCTTTGTGTCCTCTTGCATGCCTTGCTGGATATAGCAGGTAGGTTGATGGGTGCTTGTGGGGTGCTGAATGTGGGTAATTATAAATTTCAAAAAGGCACAGGGATACCCCAAGGACTCACATTGGGCTTAGGGGCACACAATTATTGCTGCTTGCACGTTGGTGATAGCATTTGCATACTGATGAGTGCCCTTGCATTAGAACGAAGCTGCATGGATGGGAGCATGTGCATTCCACACCCCAGCGCTGTTCTCAGAGCCTTGGCAGCTCCAAGCTACAGAGGTTCAATCAGTTTGTGCTTCATGCATAACTGCACATGTGCATGGTTACAGCAAGCAGTAGAAAGAGTTGTTGTGTTGTGGTCTGAGTGCACAGCCACGTTGTGCATCACATCGTAGGCAGACAAGCAGCAAAAACAGCACATATTCTCATCCTCCAGCAGGGATTCACAGCAGTTTTTGATACAAGTTGCAGTGGATGCTTCCCTCCTGCCCCACATGTTCAGTCATTGCAGGAGAGGTCTGCTGGGAGTAGCCAACTGGTGAAAGACAGCTCTGCCGAAAGTTGGTGAAAACAGCCATTTTGCAGGTACTTGTCCAAAAACACAGAATCACTTCCTCCGCCACCCCATAGCAGAGCTCCTGGCAGTAAAGGCCATGACTGTGCACTTACTAGCTGTCTCACACTATTGAATAAGCTTTGGGGCCCAGGGCTTGCACACATGAGGCCAGTCAGCATGGTCAAAGAAAGTCCAGATCACTCCGGTACAAAAAGACGTGCCGAAAACCCACCCCCTGAGCACGCCCGCTTCAACTACATTGTAGAATAGACTCAGACAAAGCTAACAAGCATTGCCAGACCTCAAATAGATGTCTGTGGAGGGAGAAACTTGAATTTACGTATGCTACTCCCGCGGGCTAGTGCGTCCACGTCCCGGGGCGTTGGCACATTTTGGAAGCAGCAGCGGCCTTCCAGACAGCTCCACATATTTTGGGAGGCCCAAACCCTGCTCCTTGCTGTCTTTCCTTATCCTCCTTTCATGTACAACGTGCGTTTGGGTATGGGTGACACAACATGGGTGCCTGCAAGCCCGTCGGAAGCGTTACCAGGAAGCAAGGTGGAATTCCCCAAATTGCATGTTGCAGCTTGCACACCACTAACGACGCATTGAACCAAACAGCCACATGGCATGCTGAGGGAAAGCAAATCGACATACTGCGGTGCACATGCTATAGAGGGCAGTGCCAAGTGCAAGCCCTGTGGTGCCAAGGAACAGGATCCATGCAGGCTGCACGGGGTCATGAATGATCCCGAATGCTGTATCCAAGGCTCACTGCCCGAGGCACTCAGTCAAAGCTGGAGAACATCCTTGCACTGTGGGCATGCACAGCAGCAAGTTTGGGCAGTCCTTCCACATGACATTGTGGGCACTGTATAGGTCTCTCTCACAGCAGCATGGCTCTGCCAAAAGACCTCGCCTATGGCAGATGCTCAGCAGTTGGTCCTAGGAACGTCTTTTTGTACCACAGTGATCCGGCATGTGGCAGTGGCCGAGTGAAAGGGCGAATTGAACCCTCTGACGCGCAGGCCCCGCCGAATCCTTGCGAGCTTTTAGCGTGTATATGAATAGTAGACATGCTCTACTACACGTACGTAAGGGCCTTATTGTTGCAGCACGCGTAAGCCGTGTTTTGCACATCGATCTTCAATGCGCCTATCTGCTGTGTGAACATGGACGCAGCGGCACAGCAACACATAACAGTCGTCAAAATGGCACTTAATATATTATAGTGAGATGTTTGAATGCTCCTGTATGACTGTTTGACGTTTGTACTGTCGCCCGCTCAATAAACAGAGGTGCCGACCGCCCAGGCTGATGCCGGCATCAAGCAGATGGTCGGGATCAGGAACTCTAGGCTTCAAATAATGGATAAAGCTCGGCATAGACACTAATCAAGTGCTTCCACAGGTCTTACACGCTCTTCTCATGGCCGCTTTGTGTCCTCTTGCATGCCTTGCTGGATATAGCAGGTAGGTTGATGGGTGCTTGTGGGGTGCTGAATGTGGGTAATTATAAATTTCAAAAAGGCACAGGGATACCCCAAGGACTCACATTGGGCTTAGGGGCACACAATTATTGCTGCTTGCACGTTGGTGATAGCATTTGCATACTGATGAGTGCCCTTGCATTAGAACGAAGCTGCATGGATGGGAGCATGTGCATTCCACACCCCAGCGCTGTTCTCAGAGCCTTGGCAGCTCCAAGCTACAGAGGTTCAATCAGTTTGTGCTTCATGCATAACTGCACATGTGCATGGTTACAGCAAGCAGTAGAAAGAGTTGTTGTGTTGTGGTCTGAGTGCACAGCCACGTTGTGCATCACATCGTAGGCAGACAAGCAGCAAAAACAGCACATATTCTCATCCTCCAGCAGGGATTCACAGCAGTTTTTGATACAAGTTGCAGTGGATGCTTCCCTCCTGCCCCACATGTTCAGTCATTGCAGGAGAGGTCTGCTGGGAGTAGCCAACTGGTGAAAGACAGCTCTGCCGAAAGTTGGTGAAAACAGCCATTTTGCAGGTACTTGTCCAAAAACACAGAATCACTTCCTCCGCCACCCCATAGCAGAGCTCCTGGCAGTAAAGGCCATGACTGTGCACTTACTAGCTGTCTCACACTATTGAATAAGCTTTGGGGCCCAGGGCTTGCACACATGAGGCCAGTCAGCATGGTCAAAGAAAGTCCAGATCACTCCGGTACAAAAAGACGTGCCGAAAACCCACCCCCTGAGCACGCCCGCTTCAACTACATTGTAGAATAGACTCAGACAAAGCTAACAAGCATTGCCAGACCTCAAATAGATGTCTGTGGAGGGAGAAACTTGAATTTACGTATGCTACTCCCGCGGGCTAGTGCGTCCACGTCCCGGGGCGTTGGCACATTTTGGAAGCAGCAGCGGCCTTCCAGACAGCTCCACATATTTTGGGAGGCCCAAACCCTGCTCCTTGCTGTCTTTCCTTATCCTCCTTTCATGTACAACGTGCGTTTGGGTATGGGTGACACAACATGGGTGCCTGCAAGCCCGTCGGAAGCGTTACCAGGAAGCAAGGTGGAATTCCCCAAATTGCATGTTGCAGCTTGCACACCACTAACGACGCATTGAACCAAACAGCCACATGGCATGCTGAGGGAAAGCAAATCGACATACTGCGGTGCACATGCTATAGAGGGCAGTGCCAAGTGCAAGCCCTGTGGTGCCAAGGAACAGGATCCATGCAGGCTGCACGGGGTCATGAATGATCCCGAATGCTGTATCCAAGGCTCACTGCCCGAGGCACTCAGTCAAAGCTGGAGAACATCCTTGCACTGTGGGCATGCACAGCAGCAAGTTTGGGCAGTCCTTCCACATGACATTGTGGGCACTGTATAGGTCTCTCTCACAGCAGCATGGCTCTGCCAAAAGACCTCGCCTATGGCAGATGCTCAGCAGTTGGTCCTAGGAACGTCTTTTTGTACCACAGTGGATGTCAAGACAGCATTTGGTTTCAGGCATAAGTGCCTTACTCACAGGCTGCGCCACGAGGAGGCAGCTGTCCATTTTGCAACCCAAAAACGTATGCCTAAATTGAGAACCTGAAGCCCACGCACCTTTTCGCACCCCTTCTCCTATCCAGCCACCTGGAATTGGATCAGGGGATCACCAGAGCTTAGCTCTGCTGTTCCTTGTCAGCCCGACAAGCGCGCTGTGGTGACCCGTGATTCCAAGCCTCCTAGGACTTATGCTAATGTGCAGATGGCCTGTCAGGAATACCACATTTGTGGAATAGAGGAAGATGCAGTGGACATGCTGCACACCTTATACAGACACACATGCAGATATGCCTGGACAGCATTTGGTTTCAGGCTTACGCGCCTTACTCACAGGCTGCGCCACGAGGAGGCAGCTGTCCATTTGCAACCCAAAAACTTATGCCTAGATTGAGAACCTGAAGCCCACGCACCTTTTCGCACCCCTTCTCCTATCCAGCCACCTGGAATTGGATCAGGGGATCACCAGAGCATAGCTCTGCTGTTCCGTGTCAGCCCGACAAGCGCACTGTGGTGACCCGTGATTCCAAGCGTCCTAGGACTTATGCTAATATGCAGATGGCTTGTCAGATGAATTGACCATGCTGCACATACCATACAAACCACATGCAGAGATGTCAAGACAGCATTTGGTTTCAGGCATAAGTGCCTTACTCACAGGCTGCGCCACGAGGAGGCAGCTGTCCATTTTGCAACCCAAAAACGTATGCCTAAATTGAGAACCTGAAGCCCACGCACCTTTTCGCACCCCTTCTCCTATCCAGCCACCTGGAATTGGATCAGGGGATCACCAGAGCATAGCTCTGCTGTTCCTTGTCAGCCCGACAAGCGCGCTGTGGTGACCCGTGATTCCAAGCCTCCTAGGACTTATGCTAATGTGCAGATGGCCTGTCAGGAATACCACATTTGTGGAATAGAGGAAGATGCAGTGGACATGCTGCACACCTTATACAGACACACATGCAGATATGCCTGGACAGCATTTGGTTTCAGGCTTACGCGCCTTACTCACAGGCTGCGCCACGAGGAGGCAGCTGTCCATTTGCAACCCAAAAACTTATGCCTAGATTGAGAACCTGAAGCCCACGCACCTTTTCGCACCCCTTCTCCTATCCAGCCACCTGGAATTGGATCAGGGGATCACCAGAGCATAGCTCTGCTGTTCCGTGTCAGCCCGACAAGCGCAAAACAAACAAACAAAAATTTAAGGTGCGGCAACCGCAAAGGGCTGCTAAGTCGAAACGACCAAACGCACCATCGGATGGGTCCAAAAACAATGGCGCACTGTGGTGACCCGTGATTCCAAGCCTCCTAGGACTTATGCTAATATGCAGATGGCTTGTCAGATGAATTGACCATGCTGCACATACCATACAAACCACATGCAGAGATGTCAAGACAGCATTTGGTTTCAGGCATAAGTGCCTTACTCACAGGCTGCGCCACGAGGAGGCAGCTGTCCATTTTGCAACCCAAAAACGTATGCCTAGATTGAGAACCTGAAGCCCACGCACCTTTTCGCACCCCTTCTCCTATCCAGCCACCTGGAATTGGATCAGGGGATCACCAGAGCATAGCTCTGCTGTTCCGTGTCAGCCCGACAAGCGCACTGTGGTGACCCGTGATTCCAAGCCTCCTAGGACTTATGCTAATATGCAGATGGCTTGTCAGATGAACTTGACCATGCTGCACATACCATACAAACCACATGCAGAGATGTCAAGACAGCATTTGGTTTCAGGCTTAAGCGCCTTACTCACAGGCTGCGCCACGAGGAGGCAGCTGTCCATTTGCAACCCAAAAACTTATGCCTAGATTGAGAACCTGAAGCCCACGCACCTTTTCGCACCCCTTCTCCTATCCAGCCACCTGGAATTGGATCAGGGGATCACTAGAGCATAGCTCTGCTGTTCCGTGTCAGCCCGACAAGCGCGCTGTGGTGACCCGTGATTCCAAGCCTCCTAGGACTTATGCTAATATGCAGATGGCTTGTCAGATGAATTGGCCATGCTGCACATACCATACAAACCACATGCAGAGATGTCAAGACAGCATTTGGTTTCAGGCATAAGTGCCTTACTCACAGGCTGCGCCACGAGGAGGCAGCTGTCCATTTTGCAACCCAAAAACGTATGCCTAAATTGAGAACCTGAAGCCCACGCACCTTTTCGCACCCCTTCTCCTATCCAGCCACCTGGAATTGGATCAGGGGATCACCAGAGCTTAGCTCTGCTGTTCCTTGTCAGCCCGACAAGCGCGCTGTGGTGACCCGTGATTCCAAGCCTCCTAGGACTTATGCTAATGTGCAGATGGCCTGTCAGGAATACCACATTTGTGGAATAGAGGAAGATGCAGTGGACATGCTGCACACCTTATACAGACACACATGCAGATATGCCTGGACAGCATTTGGTTTCAGGCTTACGCGCCTTACTCACAGGCTGCGCCACGAGGAGGCAGCTGTCCATTTGCAACCCAAAAACTTATGCCTAGATTGAGAACCTGAAGCCCACGCACCTTTTCGCACCCCTTCTCCTATCCAGCCACCTGGAATTGGATCAGGGGATCACCAGAGCATAGCTCTGCTGTTCCGTGTCAGCCCGACAAGCGCACTGTGGTGACCCGTGATTCCAAGCCTCCTAGGACTTATGCTAATATGCAGATGGCTTGTCAGATGAATTGACCATGCTGCACATACCATACAAACCACATGCAGAGATGTCAAGACAGCATTTGGTTTCAGGCATAAGTGCCTTACTCACAGGCTGCGCCACGAGGAGGCAGCTGTCCATTTTGCAACCCAAAAACGTATGCCTAGATTGAGAACCTGAAGCCCACGCACCTTTTCGCACCCCTTCTCCTATCCAGCCACCTGGAATTGGATCAGGGGATCACCAGAGCATAGCTCTGCTGTTCCGTGTCAGCCCGACGAGCGCGCTGTGGTGACCCGTGATTCCAAGCCTCCTAGGACTTATGCTAATGTGCAGATGGCCTGTCAGGAATACCACATTTGTGGAATAGAGGAAGATGCAGTGGACATGCTGCACACCTTATACAGACACACATGCAGATATGCCTGGACAGCATTTGGTTTCAGGCTTACGCGCCTTACTCACAGGCTGCGCCACGAGGAGGCAGCTGTCCATTTGCAACCCAAAAACTTATGCCTAGATTGAGAACCTGAAGCCCACGCACCTTTTCGCACCCCTTCTCCTATCCAGCCACCTGGAATTGGATCAGGGGATCACCAGAGCATAGCTCTGCTGTTCCGTGTCAGCCCGACAAGCGCACTGTGGTGACCCGTGATTCCAAGCCTCCTAGGACTTATGCTAATATGCAGATGGCTTGTCAGATGAATTGACCATGCTGCACATACCATACAAACCACATGCAGAGATGCACTCCGGTACAAAAAGACGTGCCGAAAACCCACCCCCTGAGCACGCCCGCTTCAACTACATTGTAGAATAGACTCAGACAAAGCTAACAAGCATTGCCAGACCTCAAATAGATGTCTGTGGAGGGAGAAACTTGAATTTACGTATGCTACTCCCGCGGGCTAGTGCGTCCACGTCCCGGGGCGTTGGCACATTTTGGAAGCAGCAGCGGCCTTCCAGACAGCTCCACATATTTTGGGAGGCCCAAACCCTGCTCCTTGCTGTCTTTCCTTATCCTCCTTTCATGTACAACGTGCGTTTGGGTATGGGTGACACAACATGGGTGCCTGCAAGCCCGTCGGAAGCGTTACCAGGAAGCAAGGTGGAATTCCCCAAATTGCATGTTGCAGCTTGCACACCACTAACGACGCATTGAACCAAACAGCCACATGGCATGCTGAGGGAAAGCAAATCGACATACTGCGGTGCACATGCTATAGAGGGCAGTGCCAAGTGCAAGCCCTGTGGTGCCAAGGAACAGGATCCATGCAGGCTGCACGGGGTCATGAATGATCCCGAATGCTGTATCCAAGGCTCACTGCCCGAGGCACTCAGTCAAAGCTGGAGAACATCCTTGCACTGTGGGCATGCACAGCAGCAAGTTTGGGCAGTCCTTCCACATGACATTGTGGGCACTGTATAGGTCTCTCTCACAGCAGCATGGCTCTGCCAAAAGACCTCGCCTATGGCAGATGCTCAGCAGTTGGTCCTAGGAACGTCTTTTTGTACCACAGTGGATGTCAAGACAGCATTTGGTTTCAGGCATAAGTGCCTTACTCACAGGCTGCGCCACGAGGAGGCAGCTGTCCATTTTGCAACCCAAAAACGTATGCCTAAATTGAGAACCTGAAGCCCACGCACCTTTTCGCACCCCTTCTCCTATCCAGCCACCTGGAATTGGATCAGGGGATCACCAGAGCTTAGCTCTGCTGTTCCTTGTCAGCCCGACAAGCGCGCTGTGGTGACCCGTGATTCCAAGCCTCCTAGGACTTATGCTAATGTGCAGATGGCCTGTCAGGAATACCACATTTGTGGAATAGAGGAAGATGCAGTGGACATGCTGCACACCTTATACAGACACACATGCAGATATGCCTGGACAGCATTTGGTTTCAGGCTTACGCGCCTTACTCACAGGCTGCGCCACGAGGAGGCAGCTGTCCATTTGCAACCCAAAAACTTATGCCTAGATTGAGAACCTGAAGCCCACGCACCTTTTCGCACCCCTTCTCCTATCCAGCCACCTGGAATTGGATCAGGGGATCACCAGAGCATAGCTCTGCTGTTCCGTGTCAGCCCGACAAGCGCACTGTGGTGACCCGTGATTCCAAGCCTCCTAGGACTTATGCTAATATGCAGATGGCTTGTCAGATGAATTGACCATGCTGCACATACCATACAAACCACATGCAGAGATGTCAAGACAGCATTTGGTTTCAGGCATAAGTGCCTTACTCACAGGCTGCGCCACGAGGAGGCAGCTGTCCATTTTGCAACCCAAAAACGTATGCCTAAATTGAGAACCTGAAGCCCACGCACCTTTTCGCACCCCTTCTCCTATCCAGCCACCTGGAATTGGATCAGGGGATCACCAGAGCATAGCTCTGCTGTTCCTTGTCAGCCCGACAAGCGCGCTGTGGTGACCCGTGATTCCAAGCCTCCTAGGACTTATGCTAATGTGCAGATGGCCTGTCAGGAATACCACATTTGTGGAATAGAGGAAGATGCAGTGGACATGCTGCACACCTTATACAGACACACATGCAGATATGCCTGGACAGCATTTGGTTTCAGGCTTACGCGCCTTACTCACAGGCTGCGCCACGAGGAGGCAGCTGTCCATTTGCAACCCAAAAACTTATGCCTAGATTGAGAACCTGAAGCCCACGCACCTTTTCGCACCCCTTCTCCTATCCAGCCACCTGGAATTGGATCAGGGGATCACTAGAGCATAGCTCTGCTGTTCCGTGTCAGCCCGACAAGCGCAAAACAAACAAACAAAAATTTAAGGTGCGGCAACCGCAAAGGGCTGCTAAGTCGAAACGACCAAACGCACCATCGGATGGGTCCAAAAACAATGGCGCACTGTGGTGACCCGTGATTCCAAGCCTCCTAGGACTTATGCTAATATGCAGATGGCTTGTCAGATGAATTGACCATGCTGCACATACCATACAAACCACATGCAGAGATGTCAAGACAGCATTTGGTTTCAGGCATAAGTGCCTTACTCACAGGCTGCGCCACGAGGAGGCAGCTGTCCATTTTGCAACCCAAAAACGTATGCCTAGATTGAGAACCTGAAGCCCACGCACCTTTTCGCACCCCTTCTCCTATCCAGCCACCTGGAATTGGATCAGGGGATCACCAGAGCATAGCTCTGCTGTTCCGTGTCAGCCCGACAAGCGCACTGTGGTGACCCGTGATTCCAAGCCTCCTAGGACTTATGCTAATATGCAGATGGCTTGTCAGATGAATTGACCATGCTGCACATACCATACAAACCACATGCAGAGATGTCAAGACAGCATTTGGTTTCAGGCTTAAGCGCCTTACTCACAGGCTGCGCCACGAGGAGGCAGCTGTCCATTTGCAACCCAAAAACTTATGCCTAGATTGAGAACCTGAAGCCCACGCACCTTTTCGCACCCCTTCTCCTATCCAGCCACCTGGAATTGGATCAGGGGATCACTAGAGCATAGCTCTGCTGTTCCGTGTCAGCCCGACAAGCGCGCTGTGGTGACCCGTGATTCCAAGCCTCCTAGGACTTATGCTAATATGCAGATGGCTTGTCAGATGAATTGGCCATGCTGCACATACCATACAAACCACATGCAGAGATGTCAAGACAGCATTTGGTTTCAGGCATAAGTGCCTTACTCACAGGCTGCGCCACGAGGAGGCAGCTGTCCATTTTGCAACCCAAAAACGTATGCCTAAATTGAGAACCTGAAGCCCACGCACCTTTTCGCACCCCTTCTCCTATCCAGCCACCTGGAATTGGATCAGGGGATCACCAGAGCTTAGCTCTGCTGTTCCTTGTCAGCCCGACAAGCGCGCTGTGGTGACCCGTGATTCCAAGCCTCCTAGGACTTATGCTAATGTGCAGATGGCCTGTCAGGAATACCACATTTGTGGAATAGAGGAAGATGCAGTGGACATGCTGCACACCTTATACAGACACACATGCAGATATGCCTGGACAGCATTTGGTTTCAGGCTTACGCGCCTTACTCACAGGCTGCGCCACGAGGAGGCAGCTGTCCATTTGCAACCCAAAAACTTATGCCTAGATTGAGAACCTGAAGCCCACGCACCTTTTCGCACCCCTTCTCCTATCCAGCCACCTGGAATTGGATCAGGGGATCACCAGAGCATAGCTCTGCTGTTCCGTGTCAGCCCGACAAGCGCACTGTGGTGACCCGTGATTCCAAGCCTCCTAGGACTTATGCTAATATGCAGATGGCTTGTCAGATGAATTGACCATGCTGCACATACCATACAAACCACATGCAGAGATGTCAAGACAGCATTTGGTTTCAGGCATAAGTGCCTTACTCACAGGCTGCGCCACGAGGAGGCAGCTGTCCATTTTGCAACCCAAAAACGTATGCCTAGATTGAGAACCTGAAGCCCACGCACCTTTTCGCACCCCTTCTCCTATCCAGCCACCTGGAATTGGATCAGGGGATCACCAGAGCATAGCTCTGCTGTTCCGTGTCAGCCCGACGAGCGCGCTGTGGTGACCCGTGATTCCAAGCCTCCTAGGACTTATGCTAATATGCAGATGGCTTGTCAGATGAATTGACCATGCTGCACATACCATACAAACCACATGCAGAGATGCACTCCGGTACAAAAAGACGTGCCGAAAACCCACCCCCTGAGCACGCCCGCTTCAACTACATTGTAGAATAGACTCAGACAAAGCTAACAAGCATTGCCAGACCTCAAATAGATGTCTGTGGAGGGAGAAACTTGAATTTACGTATGCTACTCCCGCGGGCTAGTGCGTCCACGTCCCGGGGCGTTGGCACATTTTGGAAGCAGCAGCGGCCTTCCAGACAGCTCCACATATTTTGGGAGGCCCAAACCCTGCTCCTTGCTGTCTTTCCTTATCCTCCTTTCATGTACAACGTGCGTTTGGGTATGGGTGACACAACATGGGTGCCTGCAAGCCCGTCGGAAGCGTTACCAGGAAGCAAGGTGGAATTCCCCAAATTGCATGTTGCAGCTTGCACACCACTAACGACGCATTGAACCAAACAGCCACATGGCATGCTGAGGGAAAGCAAATCGACATACTGCGGTGCACATGCTATAGAGGGCAGTGCCAAGTGCAAGCCCTGTGGTGCCAAGGAACAGGATCCATGCAGGCTGCACGGGGTCATGAATGATCCCGAATGCTGTATCCAAGGCTCACTGCCCGAGGCACTCAGTCAAAGCTGGAGAACATCCTTGCACTGTGGGCATGCACAGCAGCAAGTTTGGGCAGTCCTTCCACATGACATTGTGGGCACTGTATAGGTCTCTCTCACAGCAGCATGGCTCTGCCAAAAGACCTCGCCTATGGCAGATGCTCAGCAGTTGGTCCTAGGAACGTCTTTTTGTACCACAGTGGATGTCAAGACAGCATTTGGTTTCAGGCATAAGTGCCTTACTCACAGGCTGCGCCACGAGGAGGCAGCTGTCCATTTTGCAACCCAAAAACGTATGCCTAAATTGAGAACCTGAAGCCCACGCACCTTTTCGCACCCCTTCTCCTATCCAGCCACCTGGAATTGGATCAGGGGATCACCAGAGCTTAGCTCTGCTGTTCCTTGTCAGCCCGACAAGCGCGCTGTGGTGACCCGTGATTCCAAGCCTCCTAGGACTTATGCTAATGTGCAGATGGCCTGTCATTAATACCACATTTGTGGAATAGAGGAAGATGCAGTGGACATGCTGCACACCTTATACAGACACACATGCAGATATGCCTGGACAGCATTTGGTTTCAGGCTTACGCGCCTTACTCACAGGCTGCGCCACGAGGAGGCAGCTGTCCATTTGCAACCCAAAAACTTATGCCTAGATTGAGAACCTGAAGCCCACGCACCTTTTCGCACCCCTTCTCCTATCCAGCCACCTGGAATTGGATCAGGGGATCACCAGAGCATAGCTCTGCTGTTCCGTGTCAGCCCGACAAGCGCACTGTGGTGACCCGTGATTCCAAGCCTCCTAGGACTTATGCTAATATGCAGATGGCTTGTCAGATGAATTGACCATGCTGCACATACCATACAAACCACATGCAGAGATGTCAAGACAGCATTTGGTTTCAGGCATAAGTGCCTTACTCACAGGCTGCGCCACGAGGAGGCAGCTGTCCATTTTGCAACCCAAAAACGTATGCCTAAATTGAGAACCTGAAGCCCACGCACCTTTTCGCACCCCTTCTCCTATCCAGCCACCTGGAATTGGATCAGGGGATCACCAGAGCATAGCTCTGCTGTTCCTTGTCAGCCCGACAAGCGCGCTGTGGTGACCCGTGATTCCAAGCCTCCTAGGACTTATGCTAATGTGCAGATGGCCTGTCAGGAATACCACATTTGTGGAATAGAGGAAGATGCAGTGGACATGCTGCACACCTTATACAGACACACATGCAGATATGCCTGGACAGCATTTGGTTTCAGGCTTACGCGCCTTACTCACAGGCTGCGCCACGAGGAGGCAGCTGTCCATTTGCAACCCAAAAACTTATGCCTAGATTGAGAACCTGAAGCCCACGCACCTTTTCGCACCCCTTCTCCTATCCAGCCACCTGGAATTGGATCAGGGGATCACCAGAGCATAGCTCTGCTGTTCCGTGTCAGCCCGACAAGCGCAAAACAAACAAACAAAAATTTAAGGTGCGGCAACCGCAAAGGGCTGCTAAGTCGAAACGACCAAACGCACCATCGGATGGGTCCAAAAACAATGGCGCACTGTGGTGACCCGTGATTCCAAGCCTCCTAGGACTTATGCTAATATGCAGATGGCTTGTCAGATGAATTGACCATGCTGCACATACCATACAAACCACATGCAGAGATGTCAAGACAGCATTTGGTTTTAGGCATAAGTGCCTTACTCACAGGCTGCGCCACGAGGAGGCAGCTGTCCATTTTGCAACCCAAAAACGTATGCCTAGATTGAGAACCTGAAGCCCACGCACCTTTTCGCACCCCTTCTCCTATCCAGCCACCTGGAATTGGATCAGGGGATCACCAGAGCATAGCTCTGCTGTTCCGTGTCAGCCCGACAAGCGCACTGTGGTGACCCGTGATTCCAAGCCTCCTAGGACTTATGCTAATATGCAGATGGCTTGTCAGATGAATTGACCATGCTGCACATACCATACAAACCACATGCAGAGATGTCAAGACAGCATTTGGTTTCAGGCTTAAGCGCCTTACTCACAGGCTGCGCCACGAGGAGGCAGCTGTCCATTTGCAACCCAAAAACTTATGCCTAGATTGAGAACCTGAAGCCCACGCACCTTTTCGCACCCCTTCTCCTATCCAGCCACCTGGAATTGGATCAGGGGATCACTAGAGCATAGCTCTGCTGTTCCGTGTCAGCCCGACAAGCGCGCTGTGGTGACCCGTGATTCCAAGCCTCCTAGGACTTATGCTAATATGCAGATGGCTTGTCAGATGAATTGGCCATGCTGCACATACCATACAAACCACATGCAGAGATGTCAAGACAGCATTTGGTTTCAGGCATAAGTGCCTTACTCACAGGCTGCGCCACGAGGAGGCAGCTGTCCATTTTGCAACCCAAAAACGTATGCCTAAATTGAGAACCTGAAGCCCACGCACCTTTTCGCACCCCTTCTCCTATCCAGCCACCTGGAATTGGATCAGGGGATCACCAGAGCTTAGCTCTGCTGTTCCTTGTCAGCCCGACAAGCGCGCTGTGGTGACCCGTGATTCCAAGCCTCCTAGGACTTATGCTAATGTGCAGATGGCCTGTCAGGAATACCACATTTGTGGAATAGAGGAAGATGCAGTGGACATGCTGCACACCTTATACAGACACACATGCAGATATGCCTGGACAGCATTTGGTTTCAGGCTTACGCGCCTTACTCACAGGCTGCGCCACGAGGAGGCAGCTGTCCATTTGCAACCCAAAAACTTATGCCTAGATTGAGAACCTGAAGCCCACGCACCTTTTCGCACCCCTTCTCCTATCCAGCCACCTGGAATTGGATCAGGGGATCACCAGAGCATAGCTCTGCTGTTCCGTGTCAGCCCGACAAGCGCACTGTGGTGACCCGTGATTCCAAGCCTCCTAGGACTTATGCTAATATGCAGATGGCTTGTCAGATGAATTGACCATGCTGCACATACCATACAAACCACATGCAGAGATGTCAAGACAGCATTTGGTTTCAGGCATAAGTGCCTTACTCACAGGCTGCGCCACGAGGAGGCAGCTGTCCATTTTGCAACCCAAAAACGTATGCCTAGATTGAGAACCTGAAGCCCACGCACCTTTTCGCACCCCTTCTCCTATCCAGCCACCTGGAATTGGATCAGGGGATCACCAGAGCATAGCTCTGCTGTTCCGTGTCAGCCCGACGAGCGCGCTGTGGTGACCCGTGATTCCAAGCCTCCTAGGACTTATGCTAATGTGCAGATGGCCTGTCAGGAATACCACATTTGTGGAATAGAGGAAGATGCAGTGGACATGCTGCACACCTTATACAGACACACATGCAGATATGCCTGGACAGCATTTGGTTTCAGGCTTACGCGCCTTACTCACAGGCTGCGCCACGAGGAGGCAGCTGTCCATTTGCAACCCAAAAACTTATGCCTAGATTGAGAACCTGAAGCCCACGCACCTTTTCGCACCCCTTCTCCTATCCAGCCACCTGGAATTGGATCAGGGGATCACCAGAGCATAGCTCTGCTGTTCCGTGTCAGCCCGACAAGCGCACTGTGGTGACCCGTGATTCCAAGCCTCCTAGGACTTATGCTAATATGCAGATGGCTTGTCAGATGAATTGACCATGCTGCACATACCATACAAACCACATGCAGAGATGCACTCCGGTACAAAAAGACGTGCCGAAAACCCACCCCCTGAGCACGCCCGCTTCAACTACATTGTAGAATAGACTCAGACAAAGCTAACAAGCATTGCCAGACCTCAAATAGATGTCTGTGGAGGGAGAAACTTGAATTTACGTATGCTACTCCCGCGGGCTAGTGCGTCCACGTCCCGGGGCGTTGGCACATTTTGGAAGCAGCAGCGGCCTTCCAGACAGCTCCACATATTTTGGGAGGCCCAAACCCTGCTCCTTGCTGTCTTTCCTTATCCTCCTTTCATGTACAACGTGCGTTTGGGTATGGGTGACACAACATGGGTGCCTGCAAGCCCGTCGGAAGCGTTACCAGGAAGCAAGGTGGAATTCCCCAAATTGCATGTTGCAGCTTGCACACCACTAACGACGCATTGAACCAAACAGCCACATGGCATGCTGAGGGAAAGCAAATCGACATACTGCGGTGCACATGCTATAGAGGGCAGTGCCAAGTGCAAGCCCTGTGGTGCCAAGGAACAGGATCCATGCAGGCTGCACGGGGTCATGAATGATCCCGAATGCTGTATCCAAGGCTCACTGCCCGAGGCACTCAGTCAAAGCTGGAGAACATCCTTGCACTGTGGGCATGCACAGCAGCAAGTTTGGGCAGTCCTTCCACATGACATTGTGGGCACTGTATAGGTCTCTCTCACAGCAGCATGGCTCTGCCAAAAGACCTCGCCTATGGCAGATGCTCAGCAGTTGGTCCTAGGAACGTCTTTTTGTACCACAGTGGATGTCAAGACAGCATTTGGTTTCAGGCATAAGTGCCTTACTCACAGGCTGCGCCACGAGGAGGCAGCTGTCCATTTTGCAACCCAAAAACGTATGCCTAAATTGAGAACCTGAAGCCCACGCACCTTTTCGCACCCCTTCTCCTATCCAGCCACCTGGAATTGGATCAGGGGATCACCAGAGCTTAGCTCTGCTGTTCCTTGTCAGCCCGACAAGCGCGCTGTGGTGACCCGTGATTCCAAGCCTCCTAGGACTTATGCTAATGTGCAGATGGCCTGTCAGGAATACCACATTTGTGGAATAGAGGAAGATGCAGTGGACATGCTGCACACCTTATACAGACACACATGCAGATATGCCTGGACAGCATTTGGTTTCAGGCTTACGCGCCTTACTCACAGGCTGCGCCACGAGGAGGCAGCTGTCCATTTGCAACCCAAAAACTTATGCCTAGATTGAGAACCTGAAGCCCACGCACCTTTTCGCACCCCTTCTCCTATCCAGCCACCTGGAATTGGATCAGGGGATCACCAGAGCATAGCTCTGCTGTTCCGTGTCAGCCCGACAAGCGCAAAACAAACAAACAAAAATTTAAGGTGCGGCAACCGCAAAGGGCTGCTAAGTCGAAACGACCAAACGCACCATCGGATGGGTCCAAAAACAATGGCGCACTGTGGTGACCCGTGATTCCAAGCCTCCTAGGACTTATGCTAATATGCAGATGGCTTGTCAGATGAATTGACCATGCTGCACATACCATACAAACCACATGCAGAGATGTCAAGACAGCATTTGGTTTCAGGCATAAGTGCCTTACTCACAGGCTGCGCCACGAGGAGGCAGCTGTCCATTTTGCAACCCAAAAACGTATGCCTAGATTGAGAACCTGAAGCCCACGCACCTTTTCGCACCCCTTCTCCTATCCAGCCACCTGGAATTGGATCAGGGGATCACCAGAGCATAGCTCTGCTGTTCCGTGTCAGCCCGACAAGCGCACTGTGGTGACCCGTGATTCCAAGCCTCCTAGGACTTATGCTAATATGCAGATGGCTTGTCAGATGAATTGACCATGCTGCACATACCATACAAACCACATGCAGAGATGTCAAGACAGCATTTGGTTTCAGGCATAAGTGCCTTACTCACAGGCTGCGCCACGAGGAGGCAGCTGTCCATTTGCAACCCAAAAACGTATGCCTAGATTGAGAACCTGAAGCCCACGCACCTTTCGCACCCCTTCTCCTATCCAGCCACCTGGAATTGGATCAGGGGATCACCAGAGCATAGCTCTGCTGTTCCGTGTCAGCCCGACAAGCGCGCTGTGGTGACCCGTGATTCCAAGCCTCCTTGGACTTATGCTAATATGCAGATGGCTTGTCAGATGAATTGACCATGCTGCACATACCATACAAACCACATGCAGAGATGTCAAGACAGCATTTGGTTTCAGGCATAAGTGCCTTACTCACAGGCTGCGCCACGAGGAGGCAGCTGTCCATTTTGCATCCCAAAAACTTATGCCTAGATTGAGAACCTGAAGCCCACGCACCTTTCGCACCCCTTCTCCTATCCAGCCACCTGGAATTGGATCAGGGGATCACCAAAGCTTAGCTCTGCTGTTCCGTGTCAGCCCGACAAGCGCGCTGTGGTGACCCGTGATTCCAAGCCTCCTAGGACTTATGCTAATGTGCAGATGGCCTGTCAGGAATACCACATTTGTGGAGTAGAGGAAGATGCAGTGGACATGCTGCACACCTTATACAGACACACATGCAGAGATGTCAAGACAGCATTTGGTTTCAGGCTTACGCGCCTTACTCACAGGCTGCGCCACGAGGAGGCAGCTGTCCATTTGCAACCCAAACAAACAAAAAAACAAACAAAAATTGCAGATGGCTTGTCAGATGAATTGGCCATGCTGCACATACCATACAAACCACATGCAGAGATGTCAAGACAGCATTTGGTTTCAGGCATAAGTGCCTTACTCACAGGCTGCGCCACGAGGAGGCAGCTGTCCATTTTGCAACCCAAAAACGTATGCCTAAATTGAGAACCTGAAGCCCACGCACCTTTTCGCACCCCTTCTCCTATCCAGCCACCTGGAATTGGATCAGGGGATCACCAGAGCTTAGCTCTGCTGTTCCTTGTCAGCCCGACAAGCGCGCTGTGGTGACCCGTGATTCCAAGCCTCCTAGGACTTATGCTAATGTGCAGATGGCCTGTCAGGAATACCACATTTGTGGAATAGAGGAAGATGCAGTGGACATGCTGCACACCTTATACAGACACACATGCAGATATGCCTGGACAGCATTTGGTTTCAGGCTTACGCGCCTTACTCACAGGCTGCGCCACGAGGAGGCAGCTGTCCATTTGCAACCCAAAAACTTATGCCTAGATTGAGAACCTGAAGCCCACGCACCTTTTCGCACCCCTTCTCCTATCCAGCCACCTGGAATTGGATCAGGGGATCACCAGAGCATAGCTCTGCTGTTCCGTGTCAGCCCGACAAGCGCACTGTGGTGACCCGTGATTCCAAGCCTCCTAGGACTTATGCTAATATGCAGATGGCTTGTCAGATGAATTGACCATGCTGCACATACCATACAAACCACATGCAGAGATGTCAAGACAGCATTTGGTTTCAGGCATAAGTGCCTTACTCACAGGCTGCGCCACGAGGAGGCAGCTGTCCATTTTGCAACCCAAAAACGTATGCCTAAATTGAGAACCTGAAGCCCACGCACCTTTTCGCACCCCTTCTCCTATCCAGCCACCTGGAATTGGATCAGGGGATCACCAGAGCATAGCTCTGCTGTTCCTTGTCAGCCCGACAAGCGCGCTGTGGTGACCCGTGATTCCAAGCCTCCTAGGACTTATGCTAATGTGCAGATGGCCTGTCAGGAATACCACATTTGTGGAATAGAGGAAGATGCAGTGGACATGCTGCACACCTTATACAGACACACATGCAGATATGCCTGGACAGCATTTGGTTTCAGGCTTACGCGCCTTACTCACAGGCTGCGCCACGAGGAGGCAGCTGTCCATTTGCAACCCAAAAACTTATGCCTAGATTGAGAACCTGAAGCCCACGCACCTTTTCGCACCCCTTCTCCTATCCAGCCACCTGGAATTGGATCAGGGGATCACCAGAGCATAGCTCTGCTGTTCCGTGTCAGCCCGACAAGCGCAAAACAAACAAACAAAAATTTAAGGTGCGGCAACCGCAAAGGGCTGCTAAGTCGAAACGACCAAACGCACCATCGGATGGGTCCAAAAACAATGGCGCACTGTGGTGACCCGTGATTCCAAGCCTCCTAGGCTTATGCTAATATGCAGATGGCTTGTCAGATGAATTGACCATGCTGCACATACCATACAAACCACATGCAGAGATGTCAAGACAGCATTTGGTTTCAGGCATAAGTGCCTTACTCACAGGCTGCGCCACGAGGAGGCAGCTGTCCATTTTGCAACCCAAAAACGTATGCCTAGATTGAGAACCTGAAGCCCACGCACCTTTTCGCACCCCTTCTCCTATCCAGCCACCTGGAATTGGATCAGGGGATCACCAGAGCATAGCTCTGCTGTTCCGTGTCAGCCCGACAAGCGCACTGTGGTGACCCGTGATTCCAAGCCTCCTAGGACTTATGCTAATATGCAGATGGCTTGTCAGATGAATTGACCATGCTGCACATACCATACAAACCACATGCAGAGATGTCAAGACAGCATTTGGTTTCAGGCTTAAGCGCCTTACTCACAGGCTGCGCCACGAGGAGGCAGCTGTCCATTTGCAACCCAAAAACGTATGCCTAGATTGAGAACCTGAAGCCCACGCACCTTTTCGCACCCCTTCTCCTATCCAGCCACCTGGAATTGGATCAGGGGATCACTAGAGCATAGCTCTGCTGTTCCGTGTCAGCCCGACAAGCGCGCTGTGGTGACCCGTGATTCCAAGCCTCCTAGGACTTATGCTAATATGCAGATGGCTTGTCAGATGAATTGGCCATGCTGCACATACCATACAAACCACATGCAGAGATGTCAAGACAGCATTTGGTTTCAGGCATAAGTGCCTTACTCACAGGCTGCGCCACGAGGAGGCAGCTGTCCATTTTGCAACCCAAAAACGTATGCCTAAATTGAGAACCTGAAGCCCACGCACCTTTTCGCACCCCTTCTCCTATCCAGCCACCTGGAATTGGATCAGGGGATCACCAGAGCTTAGCTCTGCTGTTCCTTGTCAGCCCGACAAGCGCGCTGTGGTGACCCGTGATTCCAAGCCTCCTAGGACTTATGCTAATGTGCAGATGGCCTGTCAGGAATACCACATTTGTGGAATAGAGGAAGATGCAGTGGACATGCTGCACACCTTATACAGACACACATGCAGATATGCCTGGACAGCATTTGGTTTCAGGCTTACGCGCCTTACTCACAGGCTGCGCCACGAGGAGGCAGCTGTCCATTTGCAACCCAAAAACTTATGCCTAGATTGAGAACCTGAAGCCCACGCACCTTTTCGCACCCCTTCTCCTATCCAGCCACCTGGAATTGGATCAGGGGATCACCAGAGCATAGCTCTGCTGTTCCGTGTCAGCCCGACAAGCGCGCTGTGGTGACC
This sequence comes from Pseudopediastrum boryanum, assembly GCA_963556185.1. Lineage (NCBI taxonomy): Eukaryota > Viridiplantae > Chlorophyta > Chlorophyceae > Sphaeropleales > Hydrodictyaceae > Pseudopediastrum > Pseudopediastrum boryanum. The sequence goes on from OY744495.1 coordinate 7,126,283, forward strand.
CGTGATTCCAAGCCTCCTAGGACTTATGCTAATATGCAGATGGCTTGTCAGATGAATTGGCCATGCTGCACATACCATACAAACCACATGCAGAGATGTCAAGACAGCATTTGGTTTCAGGCATAAGTGCCTTACTCACAGGCTGCGCCACGAGGAGGCAGCTGTCCATTTTGCAACCCAAAAACGTATGCCTAGATTGAGAACCTGAAGCCCACGCACCTTTTCGCACCCCTTCTCCTATCCAGCCACCTGGAATTGGATCAGGGGATCACCAGAGCATAGCTCTGCTGTTCCGTGTCAGCCCGACGAGCGCGCTGTGGTGACCCGTGATTCCAAGCCTCCTAGGACTTATGCTAATGTGCAGATGGCCTGTCAGGAATACCACATTTGTGGAATAGAGGAAGATGCAGTGGACATGCTGCACACCTTATACAGACACACATGCAGATATGCCTGGACAGCATTTGGTTTCAGGCTTACGCGCCTTACTCACAGGCTGCGCCACGAGGAGGCAGCTGTCCATTTGCAACCCAAAAACTTATGCCTAGATTGAGAACCTGAAGCCCACGCACCTTTTCGCACCCCTTCTCCTATCCAGCCACCTGGAATTGGATCAGGGGATCACCAGAGCATAGCTCTGCTGTTCCGTGTCAGCCCGACAAGCGCACTGTGGTGACCCGTGATTCCAAGCCTCCTAGGACTTATGCTAATATGCAGATGGCTTGTCAGATGAATTGACCATGCTGCACATACCATACAAACCACATGCAGAGATGTCAAGACAGCATTTGGTTTCAGGCATAAGTGCCTTACTCACAGGCTGCGCCACGAGGAGGCAGCTGTCCATTTTGCAACCCAAAAACGTATGCCTAGATTGAGAACCTGAAGCCCACGCACCTTTTCGCACCCCTTCTCCTATCCAGCCACCTGGAATTGGATCAGGGGATCACCAGAGCATAGCTCTGCTGTTCCGTGTCAGCCCGACGAGCGCGCTGTGGTGACCCGTGATTCCAAGCCTCCTAGGACTTATGCTAATATGCAGATGGCTTGTCAGATGAATTGACCATGCTGCACATACCATACAAACCACATGCAGAGATGCACTCCGGTACAAAAAGACGTGCCGAAAACCCACCCCCTGAGCACGCCCGCTTCAACTACATTGTAGAATAGACTCAGACAAAGCTAACAAGCATTGCCAGACCTCAAATAGATGTCTGTGGAGGGAGAAACTTGAATTTACGTATGCTACCTCCGCGGGCTAGTGCGTCCACGTCCCGGGGCGTTGGCACATTTTGGAAGCAGCAGCGGCCTTCCAGACAGCTCCACATATTTTGGGAGGCCCAAACCCTGCTCCTTGCTGTCTTTCCTTATCCTCCTTTCATGTACAACGTGCGTTTGGGTATGGGTGACACAACATGGGTGCCTGCAAGCCCGTCGGAAGCGTTACCAGGAAGCAAGGTGGAATTCCCCAAATTGCATGTTGCAGCTTGCACACCACTAACGACGCATTGAACCAAACAGCCACATGGCATGCTGAGGGAAAGCAAATCGACATACTGCGGTGCACATGCTATAGAGGGCAGTGCCAAGTGCAAGCCCTGTGGTGCCAAGGAACAGGATCCATGCAGGCTGCACGGGGTCATGAATGATCCCGAATGCTGTATCCAAGGCTCACTGCCCGAGGCACTCAGTCAAAGCTGGAGAACATCCTTGCACTGTGGGCATGCACAGCAGCAAGTTTGGGCAGTCCTTCCACATGACATTGTGGGCACTGTATAGGTCTCTCTCACAGCAGCATGGCTCTGCCAAAAGACCTCGCCTATGGCAGATGCTCAGCAGTTGGTCCAAGGAACGTCTTTTTGTACCACAGTGGATGTCAAGACAGCATTTGGTTTCAGGCATAAGTGCCTTACTCACAGGCTGCGCCACGAGGAGGCAGCTGTCCATTTTGCAACCCAAAAACGTATGCCTAAATTGAGAACCTGAAGCCCACGCACCTTTTCGCACCCCTTCTCCTATCCAGCCACCTGGAATTGGATCAGGGGATCACCAGAGCTTAGCTCTGCTGTTCCTTGTCAGCCCGACAAGCGCGCTGTGGTGACCCGTGATTCCAAGCCTCCTAGGACTTATGCTAATGTGCAGATGGCCTGTCAGGAATACCACATTTGTGGAATAGAGGAAGATGCAGTGGACATGCTGCACACCTTATACAGACACACCTGCAGATATGCCTGGACAGCATTTGGTTTCAGGCTTACGCGCCTTACTCACAGGCTGCGCCACGAGGAGGCAGCTGTCCATTTGCAACCCAAAAACTTATGCCTAGATTGAGAACCTGAAGCCCACGCACCTTTTCGCACCCCTTCTCCTATCCAGCCACCTGGAATTGGATCAGGGGATCACCAGAGCATAGCTCTGCTGTTCCGTGTCAGCCCGACAAGCGCACTGTGGTGACCCGTGATTCCAAGCCTCCTAGGACTTATGCTAATATGCAGATGGCTTGTCAGATGAATTGACCATGCTGCACATACCATACAAACCACATGCAGAGATGTCAAGACAGCATTTGGTTTCAGGCATAAGTGCCTTACTCACAGGCTGCGCCACGAGGAGGCAGCTGTCCATTTTGCAACCCAAAAACGTATGCCTAAATTGAGAACCTGAAGCCCACGCACCTTTTCGCACCCCTTCTCCTATCCAGCCACCTGGAATTGGATCAGGGGATCACCAGAGCTTAGCTCTGCTGTTCCTTGTCAGCCCGACAAGCGCGCTGTGGTGACCCGTGATTCCAAGCCTCCTAGGACTTATGCTAATGTGCAGATGGCCTGTCAGGAATACCACATTTGTGGAATAGAGGAAGATGCAGTGGACATGCTGCACACCTTATACAGACACACATGCAGATATGCCTGGACAGCATTTGGTTTCAGGCTTACGCGCCTTACTCACAGGCTGCGCCACGAGGAGGCAGCTGTCCATTTGCAACCCAAAAACTTATGCCTAGATTGAGAACCTGAAGCCCACGCACCTTTTCGCACCCCTTCTCCTATCCAGCCACCTGGAATTGGATCAGGGGATCACCAGAGCATAGCTCTGCTGTTCCGTGTCAGCCCGACAAGCGCAAAACAAACAAACAAAAATTTAAGGTGCGGCAACCGCAAAGGGCTGCTAAGTCGAAACGACCAAACGCACCATCGGATGGGTCCAAAAACAATGGCGCACTGTGGTGACCCGTGATTCCAAGCCTCCTAGGACTTATGCTAATATGCAGATGGCTTGTCAGATGAATTGACCATGCTGCACATACCATACAAACCACATGCAGAGATGTCAAGACAGCATTTGGTTTCAGGCATAAGTGCCTTACTCACAGGCTGCGCCACGAGGAGGCAGCTGTCCATTTTGCAACCCAAAAACGTATGCCTAGATTGAGAACCTGAAGCCCACGCACCTTTTCGCACCCCTTCTCCTATCCAGCCACCTGGAATTGGATCAGGGGATCACCAGAGCATAGCTCTGCTGTTCCGTGTCAGCCCGACAAGCGCACTGTGGTGACCCGTGATTCCAAGCCTCCTAGGACTTATGCTAATATGCAGATGGCTTGTCAGATGAATTGACCATGCTGCACATACCATACAAACCACATGCAGAGATGTCAAGACAGCATTTGGTTTCAGGCTTAAGCGCCTTACTCACAGGCTGCGCCACGAGGAGGCAGCTGTCCATTTGCAACCCAAAAACTTATGCCTAGATTGAGAACCTGAAGCCCACGCACCTTTTCGCACCCCTTCTCCTATCCAGCCACCTGGAATTGGATCAGGGGATCACTAGAGCATAGCTCTGCTGTTCCGTGTCAGCCCGACAAGCGCGCTGTGGTGACCCGTGATTCCAAGCCTCCTAGGACTTATGCTAATATGCAGATGGCTTGTCAGATGAATTGGCCATGCTGCACATACCATACAAACCACATGCAGAGATGTCAAGACAGCATTTGGTTTCAGGCATAAGTGCCTTACTCACAGGCTGCGCCACGAGGAGGCAGCTGTCCATTTTGCAACCCAAAAACGTATGCCTAAATTGAGAACCTGAAGCCCACGCACCTTTTCGCACCCCTTCTCCTATCCAGCCACCTGGAATTGGATCAGGGGATCACCAGAGCTTAGCTCTGCTGTTCCTTGTCAGCCCGACAAGCGCGCTGTGGTGACCCGTGATTCCAAGCCTCCTAGGACTTATGCTAATGTGCAGATGGCCTGTCAGGAATACCACATTTGTGGAATAGAGGAAGATGCAGTGGACATGCTGCACACCTTATACAGACACACATGCAGATATGCCTGGACAGCATTTGGTTTCAGGCTTACGCGCCTTACTCACAGGCTGCGCCACGAGGAGGCAGCTGTCCATTTGCAACCCAAAAACTTATGCCTAGATTGAGAACCTGAAGCCCACGCACCTTTTCGCACCCCTTCTCCTATCCAGCCACCTGGAATTGGATCAGGGGATCACCAGAGCATAGCTCTGCTGTTCCGTGTCAGCCCGACAAGCGCACTGTGGTGACCCGTGATTCCAAGCCTCCTAGGACTTATGCTAATATGCAGATGGCTTGTCAGATGAATTGACCATGCTGCACATACCATACAAACCACATGCAGAGATGTCAAGACAGCATTTGGTTTCAGGCATAAGTGCCTTACTCACAGGCTGCGCCACGAGGAGGCAGCTGTCCATTTTGCAACCCAAAAACGTATGCCTAGATTGAGAACCTGAAGCCCACGCACCTTTTCGCACCCCTTCTCCTATCCAGCCACCTGGAATTGGATCAGGGGATCACCAGAGCATAGCTCTGCTGTTCCGTGTCAGCCCGACGAGCGCGCTGTGGTGACCCGTGATTCCAAGCCTCCTAGGACTTATGCTAATATGCAGATGGCTTGTCAGATGAATTGACCATGCTGCACATACCATACAAACCACATGCAGAGATGCACTCCGGTACAAAAAGACGTGCCGAAAACCCACCCCCTGAGCACGCCCGCTTCAACTACATTGTAGAATAGACTCAGACAAAGCTAACAAGCATTGCCAGACCTCAAATAGATGTCTGTGGAGGGAGAAACTTGAATTTACGTATGCTACTCCCGCGGGCTAGTGCGTCCACGTCCCGGGGCGTTGGCACATTTTGGAAGCAGCAGCGGCCTTCCAGACAGCTCCACATATTTTGGGAGGCCCAAACCCTGCTCCTTGCTGTCTTTCCTTATCCTCCTTTCATGTACAACGTGCGTTTGGGTATGGGTGACACAACATGGGTGCCTGCAAGCCCGTCGGAAGCGTTACCAGGAAGCAAGGTGGAATTCCCCAAATTGCATGTTGCAGCTTGCACACCACTAACGACGCATTGAACCAAACAGCCACATGGCATGCTGAGGGAAAGCAAATCGACATACTGCGGTGCACATGCTATAGAGGGCAGTGCCAAGTGCAAGCCCTGTGGTGCCAAGGAACAGGATCCATGCAGGCTGCACGGGGTCATGAATGATCCCGAATGCTGTATCCAAGGCTCACTGCCCGAGGCACTCAGTCAAAGCTGGAGAACATCCTTGCACTGTGGGCATGCACAGCAGCAAGTTTGGGCAGTCCTTCCACATGACATTGTGGGCACTGTATAGGTCTCTCTCACAGCAGCATGGCTCTGCCAAAAGACCTCGCCTATGGCAGATGCTCAGCAGTTGGTCCTAGGAACGTCTTTTTGTACCACAGTGGATGTCAAGACAGCATTTGGTTTCAGGCATAAGTGCCTTACTCACAGGCTGCGCCACGAGGAGGCAGCTGTCCATTTTGCAACCCAAAAACGTATGCCTAAATTGAGAACCTGAAGCCCACGCACCTTTTCGCACCCCTTCTCCTATCCAGCCACCTGGAATTGGATCAGGGGATCACCAGAGCTTAGCTCTGCTGTTCCTTGTCAGCCCGACAAGCGCGCTGTGGTGACCCGTGATTCCAAGCCTCCTAGGACTTATGCTAATGTGCAGATGGCCTGTCAGGAATACCACATTTGTGGAATAGAGGAAGATGCAGTGGACATGCTGCACACCTTATACAGACACACATGCAGATATGCCTGGACAGCATTTGGTTTCAGGCTTACGCGCCTTACTCACAGGCTGCGCCACGAGGAGGCAGCTGTCCATTTGCAACCCAAAAACTTATGCCTAGATTGAGAACCTGAAGCCCACGCACCTTTTCGCACCCCTTCTCCTATCCAGCCACCTGGAATTGGATCAGGGGATCACCAGAGCTTAGCTCTGCTGTTCCTTGTCAGCCCGACAAGCGCGCTGTGGTGACCCGTGATTCCAAGCCTCCTAGGACTTATGCTAATGTGCAGATGGCCTGTCAGGAATACCACATTTGTGGAATAGAGGAAGATGCAGTGGACATGCTGCACACCTTATACAGACACACATGCAGATATGCCTGGACAGCATTTGGTTTCAGGCTTACGCGCCTTACTCACAGGCTGCGCCACGAGGAGGCAGCTGTCCATTTGCAACCCAAAAACTTATGCCTAGATTGAGAACCTGAAGCCCACGCACCTTTTCGCACCCCTTCTCCTATCCAGCCACCTGGAATTGGATCAGGGGATCACCAGAGCATAGCTCTGCTGTTCCGTGTCAGCCCGACAAGCGCACTGTGGTGACCCGTGATTCCAAGCCTCCTAGGACTTATGCTAATATGCAGATGGCTTGTCAGATGAATTGACCATGCTGCACATACCATACAAACCACATGCAGAGATGTCAAGACAGCATTTGGTTTCAGGCATAAGTGCCTTACTCACAGGCTGCGCCACGAGGAGGCAGCTGTCCATTTTGCAACCCAAAAACGTATGCCTAAATTGAGAACCTGAAGCCCACGCACCTTTTCGCACCCCTTCTCCTATCCAGCCACCTGGAATTGGATCAGGGGATCACCAGAGCATAGCTCTGCTGTTCCTTGTCAGCCCGACAAGCGCGCTGTGGTGACCCGTGATTCCAAGCCTCCTAGGACTTATGCTAATGTGCAGATGGCCTGTCAGGAATACCACATTTGTGGAATAGAGGAAGATGCAGTGGACATGCTGCACACCTTATACAGACACACATGCAGATATGCCTGGACAGCATTTGGTTTCAGGCTTACGCGCCTTACTCACAGGCTGCGCCACGAGGAGGCAGCTGTCCATTTGCAACCCAAAAACTTATGCCTAGATTGAGAACCTGAAGCCCACGCACCTTTTCGCACCCCTTCTCCTATCCAGCCACCTGGAATTGGATCAGGGGATCACCAGAGCATAGCTCTGCTGTTCCGTGTCAGCCCGACAAGCGCAAAACAAACAAACAAAAATTTAAGGTGCGGCAACCGCAAAGGGCTGCTAAGTCGAAACGACCAAACGCACCATCGGATGGGTCCAAAAACAATGGCGCACTGTGGTGACCCGTGATTCCAAGCCTCCTAGGACTTATGCTAATATGCAGATGGCTTGTCAGATGAATTGACCATGCTGCACATACCATACAAACCACATGCAGAGATGTCAAGACAGCATTTGGTTTCAGGCATAAGTGCCTTACTCACAGGCTGCGCCACGAGGAGGCAGCTGTCCATTTTGCAACCCAAAAACGTATGCCTAGATTGAGAACCTGAAGCCCACGCACCTTTTCGCACCCCTTCTCCTATCCAGCCACCTGGAATTGGATCAGGGGATCACCAGAGCATAGCTCTGCTGTTCCGTGTCAGCCCGACAAGCGCACTGTGGTGACCCGTGATTCCAAGCCTCCTAGGACTTATGCTAATATGCAGATGGCTTGTCAGATGAATTGACCATGCTGCACATACCATACAAACCACATGCAGAGATGTCAAGACAGCATTTGGTTTCAGGCATAAGTGCCTTACTCACAGGCTGCGCCACGAGGAGGCAGCTGTCCATTTTGCAACCCAAAAACGTATGCCTAAATTGAGAACCTGAAGCCCACGCACCTTTTCGCACCCCTTCTCCTATCCAGCCACCTGGAATTGGATCAGGGGATCACCAGAGCTTAGCTCTGCTGTTCCTTGTCAGCCCGACAAGCGCGCTGTGGTGACCCGTGATTCCAAGCCTCCTAGGACTTATGCTAATGTGCAGATGGCCTGTCAGGAATACCACATTTGTGGAATAGAGGAAGATGCAGTGGACATGCTGCACACCTTATACAGACACACATGCAGATATGCCTGGACAGCATTTGGTTTCAGGCTTACGCGCCTTACTCACAGGCTGCGCCACGAGGAGGCAGCTGTCCATTTGCAACCCAAAAACTTATGCCTAGATTGAGAACCTGAAGCCCACGCACCTTTTCGCACCCCTTCTCCTATCCAGCCACCTGGAATTGGATCAGGGGATCACCAGAGCTTAGCTCTGCTGTTCCTTGTCAGCCCGACAAGCGCGCTGTGGTGACCCGTGATTCCAAGCCTCCTAGGACTTATGCTAATGTGCAGATGGCCTGTCAGGAATACCACATTTGTGGAATAGAGGAAGATGCAGTGGACATGCTGCACACCTTATACAGACACACATGCAGATATGCCTGGACAGCATTTGGTTTCAGGCTTACGCGCCTTACTCACAGGCTGCGCCACGAGGAGGCAGCTGTCCATTTGCAACCCAAAAACTTATGCCTAGATTGAGAACCTGAAGCCCACGCACCTTTTCGCACCCCTTCTCCTATCCAGCCACCTGGAATTGGATCAGGGGATCACCAGAGCATAGCTCTGCTGTTCCGTGTCAGCCCGACAAGCGCACTGTGGTGACCCGTGATTCCAAGCCTCCTAGGACTTATGCTAATATGCAGATGGCTTGTCAGATGAATTGACCATGCTGCACATACCATACAAACCACATGCAGAGATGTCAAGACAGCATTTGGTTTCAGGCATAAGTGCCTTACTCACAGGCTGCGCCACGAGGAGGCAGCTGTCCATTTTGCAACCCAAAAACGTATGCCTAAATTGAGAACCTGAAGCCCACGCACCTTTTCGCACCCCTTCTCCTATCCAGCCACCTGGAATTGGATCAGGGGATCACCAGAGCATAGCTCTGCTGTTCCTTGTCAGCCCGACAAGCGCGCTGTGGTGACCCGTGATTCCAAGCCTCCTAGGACTTATGCTAATGTGCAGATGGCCTGTCAGGAATACCACATTTGTGGAATAGAGGAAGATGCAGTGGACATGCTGCACACCTTATACAGACACACATGCAGATATGCCTGGACAGCATTTGGTTTCAGGCTTACGCGCCTTACTCACAGGCTGCGCCACGAGGAGGCAGCTGTCCATTTGCAACCCAAAAACTTATGCCTAGATTGAGAACCTGAAGCCCACGCACCTTTTCGCACCCCTTCTCCTATCCAGCCACCTGGAATTGGATCAGGGGATCACCAGAGCATAGCTCTGCTGTTCCGTGTCAGCCCGACAAGCGCAAAACAAACAAACAAAAATTTAAGGTGCGGCAACCGCAAAGGGCTGCTAAGTCGAAACGACCAAACGCACCATCGGATGGGTCCAAAAACAATGGCGCACTGTGGTGACCCGTGATTCCAAGCCTCCTAGGACTTATGCTAATATGCAGATGGCTTGTCAGATGAATTGACCATGCTGCACATACCATACAAACCACATGCAGAGATGTCAAGACAGCATTTGGTTTCAGGCATAAGTGCCTTACTCACAGGCTGCGCCACGAGGAGGCAGCTGTCCATTTTGCAACCCAAAAACGTATGCCTAGATTGAGAACCTGAAGCCCACGCACCTTTTCGCACCCCTTCTCCTATCCAGCCACCTGGAATTGGATCAGGGGATCACCAGAGCATAGCTCTGCTGTTCCGTGTCAGCCCGACAAGCGCGCTGTGGTGACCCGTGATTCCAAGCCTCCTAGGACTTATGCTAATATGCAGATGGCTTGTCAGATGAATTGGCCATGCTGCACATACCATACAAACCACATGCAGAGATGTCAAGACAGCATTTGGTTTCAGGCATAAGTGCCTTACTCACAGGCTGCGCCACGAGGAGGCAGCTGTCCATTTTGCAACCCAAAAACGTATGCCTAAATTGAGAACCTGAAGCCCACGCACCTTTTCGCACCCCTTCTCCTATCCAGCCACCTGGAATTGGATCAGGGGATCACCAGAGCTTAGCTCTGCTGTTCCTTGTCAGCCCGACAAGCGCGCTGTGGTGACCCGTGATTCCAAGCCTCCTAGGACTTATGCTAATGTGCAGATGGCCTGTCAGGAATACCACATTTGTGGAATAGAGGAAGATGCAGTGGACATGCTGCACACCTTATACAGACACACATGCAGATATGCCTGGACAGCATTTGGTTTCAGGCTTACGCGCCTTACTCACAGGCTGCGCCACGAGGAGGCAGCTGTCCATTTGCAACCCAAAAACTTATGCCTAGATTGAGAACCTGAAGCCCACGCACCTTTTCGCACCCCTTCTCCTATCCAGCCACCTGGAATTGGATCAGGGGATCACCAGAGCATAGCTCTGCTGTTCCGTGTCAGCCCGACAAGCGCACTGTGGTGACCCGTGATTCCAAGCCTCCTAGGACTTATGCTAATATGCAGATGGCTTGTCAGATGAATTGGCCATGCTGCACATACCATACAAACCACATGCAGAGATGTCAAGACAGCATTTGGTTTCAGGCATAAGTGCCTTACTCACAGGCTGCGCCACGAGGAGGCAGCTGTCCATTTTGCAACCCAAAAACGTATGCCTAAATTGAGAACCTGAAGCCCACGCACCTTTTCGCACCCCTTCTCCTATCCAGCCACCTGGAATTGGATCAGGGGATCACCAGAGCTTAGCTCTGCTGTTCCTTGTCAGCCCGACAAGCGCGCTGTGGTGACCCGTGATTCCAAGCCTCCTAGGACTTATGCTAATGTGCAGATGGCCTGTCAGGAATACCACATTTGTGGAATAGAGGAAGATGCAGTGGACATGCTGCACACCTTATACAGACACACATGCAGATATGCCTGGACAGCATTTGGTTTCAGGCTTACGCGCCTTACTCACAGGCTGCGCCACGAGGAGGCAGCTGTCCATTTGCAACCCAAAAACTTATGCCTAGATTGAGAACCTGAAGCCCACGCACCTTTTCGCACCCCTTCTCCTATCCAGCCACCTGGAATTGGATCAGGGGATCACCAGAGCATAGCTCTGCTGTTCCGTGTCAGCCCGACAAGCGCACTGTGGTGACCCGTGATTCCAAGCCTCCTAGGACTTATGCTAATATGCAGATGGCTTGTCAGATGAATTGACCATGCTGCACATACCATACAAACCACATGCAGAGATGTCAAGACAGCATTTGGTTTCAGGCATAAGTGCCTTACTCACAGGCTGCGCCACGAGGAGGCAGCTGTCCATTTTGCAACCCAAAAACGTATGCCTAGATTGAGAACCTGAAGCCCACGCACCTTTTCGCACCCCTTCTCCTATCCAGCCACCTGGAATTGGATCAGGGGATCACCAGAGCATAGCTCTGCTGTTCCGTGTCAGCCCGACGAGCGCGCTGTGGTGACCCGTGATTCCAAGCCTCCTAGGACTTATGCTAATATGCAGATGGCTTGTCAGATGAATTGACCATGCTGCACATACCATACAAACCACATGCAGAGATGCACTCCGGTACAAAAAGACGTGCCGAAAACCCACCCCCTGAGCACGCCCGCTTCAACTACATTGTAGAATAGACTCAGACAAAGCTAACAAGCATTGCCAGACCTCAAATAGATGTCTGTGGAGGGAGAAACTTGAATTTACGTATGCTACTCCCGCGGGCTAGTGCGTCCACGTCCCGGGGCGTTGGCACATTTTGGAAGCAGCAGCGGCCTTCCAGACAGCTCCACATATTTTGGGAGGCCCAAACCCTGCTCCTTGCTGTCTTTCCTTATCCTCCTTTCATGTACAACGTGCGTTTGGGTATGGGTGACACAACATGGGTGCCTGCAAGCCCGTCGGAAGCGTTACCAGGAAGCAAGGTGGAATTCCCCAAATTGCATGTTGCAGCTTGCACACCACTAACGACGCATTGAACCAAACAGCCACATGGCATGCTGAGGGAAAGCAAATCGACATACTGCGGTGCACATGCTATAGAGGGCAGTGCCAAGTGCAAGCCCTGTGGTGCCAAGGAACAGGATCCATGCAGGCTGCACGGGGTCATGAATGATCCCGAATGCTGTATCCAAGGCTCACTGCCCGAGGCACTCAGTCAAAGCTGGAGAACATCCTTGCACTGTGGGCATGCACAGCAGCAAGTTTGGGCAGTCCTTCCACATGACATTGTGGGCACTGTATAGGTCTCTCTCACAGCAGCATGGCTCTGCCAAAAGACCTCGCCTATGGCAGATGCTCAGCAGTTGGTCCTAGGAACGTCTTTTTGTACCACAGTGGATGTCAAGACAGCATTTGGTTTCAGGCATAAGTGCCTTACTCACAGGCTGCGCCACGAGGAGGCAGCTGTCCATTTTGCAACCCAAAAACGTATGCCTAAATTGAGAACCTGAAGCCCACGCACCTTTTCGCACCCCTTCTCCTATCCAGCCACCTGGAATTGGATCAGGGGATCACCAGAGCTTAGCTCTGCTGTTCCTTGTCAGCCCGACAAGCGCGCTGTGGTGACCCGTGATTCCAAGCCTCCTAGGACTTATGCTAATGTGCAGATGGCCTGTCAGGAATACCACATTTGTGGAATAGAGGAAGATGCAGTGGACATGCTGCACACCTTATACAGACACACATGCAGATATGCCTGGACAGCATTTGGTTTCAGGCTTACGCGCCTTACTCACAGGCTGCGCCACGAGGAGGCAGCTGTCCATTTGCAACCCAAAAACTTATGCCTAGATTGAGAACCTGAAGCCCACGCACCTTTTCGCACCCCTTCTCCTATCCAGCCACCTGGAATTGGATCAGGGGATCACCAGAGCATAGCTCTGCTGTTCCGTGTCAGCCCGACAAGCGCACTGTGGTGACCCGTGATTCCAAGCCTCCTAGGACTTATGCTAATATGCAGATGGCTTGTCAGATGAATTGACCATGCTGCACATACCATACAAACCACATGCAGAGATGTCAAGACAGCATTTGGTTTCAGGCATAAGTGCCTTACTCACAGGCTGCGCCACGAGGAGGCAGCTGTCCATTTGCAACCCAAAAACTTATGCCTAGATTGAGAACCTGAAGCCCACGCACCTTTTCGCACCCCTTCTCCTATCCAGCCACCTGGAATTGGATCAGGGGATCACCAGAGCATAGCTCTGCTGTTCCGTGTCAGCCCGACGAGCGCGCTGTGGTGACCCGTGATTCCAAGCCTCCTAGGACTTATGCTAATATGCAGATGGCTTGTCAGATGAATTGACCATGCTGCACATACCATACAAACCACATGCAGAGATGCACTCCGGTACAAAAAGACGTGCCGAAAACCCACCCCCTGAGCACGCCCGCTTCAACTACATTGTAGAATAGACTCAGACAAAGCTAACAAGCATTGCCAGACCTCAAATAGATGTCTGTGGAGGGAGAAACTTGAATTTACGTATGCTACTCCCGCGGGCTAGTGCGTCCACGTCCCGGGGCGTTGGCACATTTTGGAAGCAGCAGCGGCCTTCCAGACAGCTCCACATATTTTGGGAGGCCCAAACCCTGCTCCTTGCTGTCTTTCCTTATCCTCCTTTCATGTACAACGTGCGTTTGGGTATGGGTGACACAACATGGGTGCCTGCAAGCCCGTCGGAAGCGTTACCAGGAAGCAAGGTGGAATTCCCCAAATTGCATGTTGCAGCTTGCACACCACTAACGACGCATTGAACCAAACAGCCACATGGCATGCTGAGGGAAAGCAAATCGACATACTGCGGTGCACATGCTATAGAGGGCAGTGCCAAGTGCAAGCCCTGTGGTGCCAAGGAACAGGATCCATGCAGGCTGCACGGGGTCATGAATGATCCCGAATGCTGTATCCAAGGCTCACTGCCCGAGGCACTCAGTCAAAGCTGGAGAACATCCTTGCACTGTGGGCATGCACAGCAGCAAGTTTGGGCAGTCCTTCCACATGACATTGTGGGCACTGTATAGGTCTCTCTCACAGCAGCATGGCTCTGCCAAAAGACCTCGCCTATGGCAGATGCTCAGCAGTTGGTCCTAGGAACGTCTTTTTGTACCACAGTGGATGTCAAGACAGCATTTGGTTTCAGGCATAAGTGCCTTACTCACAGGCTGCGCCACGAGGAGGCAGCTGTCCATTTTGCAACCCAAAAACGTATGCCTAAATTGAGAACCTGAAGCCCACGCACCTTTTCGCACCCCTTCTCCTATCCAGCCACCTGGAATTGGATCAGGGGATCACCAGAGCATAGCTCTGCTGTTCCTTGTCAGCCCGACAAGCGCGCTGTGGTGACCCGTGATTCCAAGCCTCCTAGGACTTATGCTAATGTGCAGATGGCCTGTCAGGAATACCACATTTGTGGAATAGAGGAAGATGCAGTGGACATGCTGCACACCTTATACAGACACACATGCAGATATGCCTGGACAGCATTTGGTTTCAGGCTTACGCGCCTTACTCACAGGCTGCGCCACGAGGAGGCAGCTGTCCATTTGCAACCCAAAAACTTATGCCTAGATTGAGAACCTGAAGCCCACGCACCTTTTCGCACCCCTTCTCCTATCCAGCCACCTGGAATTGGATCAGGGGATCACCAGAGCATAGCTCTGCTGTTCCGTGTCAGCCCGACAAGCGCACTGTGGTGACCCGTGATTCCAAGCCTCCTAGGACTTATGCTAATATGCAGATGGCTTGTCAGATGAATTGACCATGCTGCACATACCATACAAACCACATGCAGAGATGTCAAGACAGCATTTGGTTTCAGGCATAAGTGCCTTACTCACAGGCTGCGCCACGAGGAGGCAGCTGTCCATTTTGCAACCCAAAAACGTATGCCTAAATTGAGAACCTGAAGCCCACGCACCTTTTCGCACCCCTTCTCCTATCCAGCCACCTGGAATTGGATCAGGGGATCACCAGAGCATAGCTCTGCTGTTCCTTGTCAGCCCGACAAGCGCGCTGTGGTGACCCGTGATTCCAAGCCTCCTAGGACTTATGCTAATGTGCAGATGGCCTGTCAGGAATACCACATTTGTGGAATAGAGGAAGATGCAGTGGACATGCTGCACACCTTATACAGACACACATGCAGATATGCCTGGACAGCATTTGGTTTCAGGCTTACGCGCCTTACTCACAGGCTGCGCCACGAGGAGGCAGCTGTCCATTTGCAACCCAAAAACTTATGCCTAGATTGAGAACCTGAAGCCCACGCACCTTTTCGCACCCCTTCTCCTATCCAGCCACCTGGAATTGGATCAGGGGATCACCAGAGCATAGCTCTGCTGTTCCGTGTCAGCCCGACAAGCGCACTGTGGTGACCCGTGATTCCAAGCCTCCTAGGACTTATGCTAATATGCAGATGGCTTGTCAGATGAATTGACCATGCTGCACATACCATACAAACCACATGCAGAGATGTCAAGACAGCATTTGGTTTCAGGCATAAGTGCCTTACTCACAGGCTGCGCCACGAGGAGGCAGCTGTCCATTTTGCAACCCAAAAACGTATGCCTAGATTGAGAACCTGAAGCCCACGCACCTTTTCGCACCCCTTCTCCTATCCAGCCACCTGGAATTGGATCAGGGGATCACCAGAGCATAGCTCTGCTGTTCCGTGTCAGCCCGACGAGCGCGCTGTGGTGACCCGTGATTCCAAGCCTCCTAGGACTTATGCTAATATGCAGATGGCTTGTCAGATGAATTGACCATGCTGCACATACCATACAAACCACATGCAGAGATGCACTCCGGTACAAAAAGACGTGCCGAAAACCCACCCCCTGAGCACGCCCGCTTCAACTACATTGTAGAATAGACTCAGACAAAGCTAACAAGCATTGCCAGACCTCAAATAGATGTCTGTGGAGGGAGAAACTTGAATTTACGTATGCTACTCCCGCGGGCTAGTGCGTCCACGTCCCGGGGCGTTGGCACATTTTGGAAGCAGCAGCGGCCTTCCAGACAGCTCCACATATTTTGGGAGGCCCAAACCCTGCTCCTTGCTGTCTTTCCTTATCCTCCTTTCATGTACAACGTGCGTTTGGGTATGGGTGACACAACATGGGTGCCTGCAAGCCCGTCGGAAGCGTTACCAGGAAGCAAGGTGGAATTCCCCAAATTGCATGTTGCAGCTTGCACACCACTAACGACGCATTGAACCAAACAGCCACATGGCATGCTGAGGGAAAGCAAATCGACATACTGCGGTGCACATGCTATAGAGGGCAGTGCCAAGTGCAAGCCCTGTGGTGCCAAGGAACAGGATCCATGCAGGCTGCACGGGGTCATGAATGATCCCGAATGCTGTATCCAAGGCTCACTGCCCGAGGCACTCAGTCAAAGCTGGAGAACATCCTTGCACTGTGGGCATGCACAGCAGCAAGTTTGGGCAGTCCTTCCACATGACATTGTGGGCACTGTATAGGTCTCTCTCACAGCAGCATGGCTCTGCCAAAAGACCTCGCCTATGGCAGATGCTCAGCAGTTGGTCCTAGGAACGTCTTTTTGTACCACAGTGGATGTCAAGACAGCATTTGGTTTCAGGCATAAGTGCCTTACTCACAGGCTGCGCCACGAGGAGGCAGCTGTCCATTTTGCAACCCAAAAACGTATGCCTAAATTGAGAACCTGAAGCCCACGCACCTTTTCGCACCCCTTCTCCTATCCAGCCACCTGGAATTGGATCAGGGGATCACCAGAGCTTAGCTCTGCTGTTCCTTGTCAGCCCGACAAGCGCGCTGTGGTGACCCGTGATTCCAAGCCTCCTAGGACTTATGCTAATGTGCAGATGGCCTGTCAGGAATACCACATTTGTGGAATAGAGGAAGATGCAGTGGACATGCTGCACACCTTATACAGACACACATGCAGATATGCCTGGACAGCATTTGGTTTCAGGCTTACGCGCCTTACTCACAGGCTGCGCCACGAGGAGGCAGCTGTCCATTTGCAACCCAAAAACTTATGCCTAGATTGAGAACCTGAAGCCCACGCACCTTTTCGCACCCCTTCTCCTATCCAGCCACCTGGAATTGGATCAGGGGATCACCAGAGCATAGCTCTGCTGTTCCGTGTCAGCCCGACAAGCGCGCTGTGGTGACCCGTGATTCCAAGCCTCCTAGGACTTATGCTAATATGCAGATGGCTTGTCAGATGAATTGACCATGCTGCACATACCATACAAACCACATGCAGAGATGTCAAGACAGCATTTGGTTTCAGGCATAAGTGCCTTACTCACAGGCTGCGCCACGAGGAGGCAGCTGTCCATTTTGCAACCCAAAAACGTATGCCTAAATTGAGAACCTGAAGCCCACGCACCTTTTCGCACCCCTTCTCCTATCCAGCCACCTGGAATTGGATCAGGGGATCACCAGAGCATAGCTCTGCTGTTCCTTGTCAGCCCGACAAGCGCGCTGTGGTGACCCGTGATTCCAAGCCTCCTAGGACTTATGCTAATGTGCAGATGGCCTGTCAGGAATACCACATTTGTGGAATAGAGGAAGATGCAGTGGACATGCTGCACACCTTATACAGACACACATGCAGATATGCCTGGACAGCATTTGGTTTCAGGCTTACGCGCCTTACTCACAGGCTGCGCCACGAGGAGGCAGCTGTCCATTTGCAACCCAAAAACTTATGCCTAGATTGAGAACCTGAAGCCCACGCACCTTTTCGCACCCCTTCTCCTATCCAGCCACCTGGAATTGGATCAGGGGATCACCAGAGCATAGCTCTGCTGTTCCGTGTCAGCCCGACAAGCGCACTGTGGTGACCCGTGATTCCAAGCCTCCTAGGACTTATGCTAATATGCAGATGGCTTGTCAGATGAATTGACCATGCTGCACATACCATACAAACCACATGCAGAGATGTCAAGACAGCATTTGGTTTCAGGCATAAGTGCCTTACTCACAGGCTGCGCCACGAGGAGGCAGCTGTCCATTTTGCAACCCAAAAACGTATGCCTAGATTGAGAACCTGAAGCCCACGCACCTTTTCGCACCCCTTCTCCTATCCAGCCACCTGGAATTGGATCAGGGGATCACCAGAGCATAGCTCTGCTGTTCCGTGTCAGCCCGACGAGCGCGCTGTGGTGACCCGTGATTCCAAGCCTCCTAGGACTTATGCTAATATGCAGATGGCTTGTCAGATGAATTGACCATGCTGCACATACCATACAAACCACATGCAGAGATGCACTCCGGTACAAAAAGACGTGCCGAAAACCCACCCCCTGAGCACGCCCGCTTCAACTACATTGTAGAATAGACTCAGACAAAGCTAACAAGCATTGCCAGACCTCAAATAGATGTCTGTGGAGGGAGAAACTTGAATTTACGTATGCTACTCCCGCGGGCTAGTGCGTCCACGTCCCGGGGCGTTGGCACATTTTGGAAGCAGCAGCGGCCTTCCAGACAGCTCCACATATTTTGGGAGGCCCAAACCCTGCTCCTTGCTGTCTTTCCTTATCCTCCTTTCATGTACAACGTGCGTTTGGGTATGGGTGACACAACATGGGTGCCTGCAAGCCCGTCGGAAGCGTTACCAGGAAGCAAGGTGGAATTCCCCAAATTGCATGTTGCAGCTTGCACACCACTAACGACGCATTGAACCAAACAGCCACATGGCATGCTGAGGGAAAGCAAATCGACATACTGCGGTGCACATGCTATAGAGGGCAGTGCCAAGTGCAAGCCCTGTGGTGCCAAGGAACAGGATCCATGCAGGCTGCACGGGGTCATGAATGATCCCGAATGCTGTATCCAAGGCTCACTGCCCGAGGCACTCAGTCAAAGCTGGAGAACATCCTTGCACTGTGGGCATGCACAGCAGCAAGTTTGGGCAGTCCTTCCACATGACATTGTGGGCACTGTATAGGTCTCTCTCACAGCAGCATGGCTCTGCCAAAAGACCTCGCCTATGGCAGATGCTCAGCAGTTGGTCCTAGGAACGTCTTTTTGTACCACAGTGGATGTCAAGACAGCATTTGGTTTCAGGCATAAGTGCCTTACTCACAGGCTGCGCCACGAGGAGGCAGCTGTCCATTTTGCAACCCAAAAACGTATGCCTAAATTGAGAACCTGAAGCCCACGCACCTTTTCGCACCCCTTCTCCTATCCAGCCACCTGGAATTGGATCAGGGGATCACCAGAGCTTAGCTCTGCTGTTCCTTGTCAGCCCGACAAGCGCGCTGTGGTGACCCGTGATTCCAAGCCTCCTAGGACTTATGCTAATGTGCAGATGGCCTGTCAGGAATACCACATTTGTGGAATAGAGGAAGATGCAGTGGACATGCTGCACACCTTATACAGACACACATGCAGATATGCCTGGACAGCATTTGGTTTCAGGCTTACGCGCCTTACTCACAGGCTGCGCCACGAGGAGGCAGCTGTCCATTTGCAACCCAAAAACTTATGCCTAGATTGAGAACCTGAAGCCCACGCACCTTTTCGCACCCCTTCTCCTATCCAGCCACCTGGAATTGGATCAGGGGATCACCAGAGCATAGCTCTGCTGTTCCGTGTCAGCCCGACAAGCGCACTGTGGTGACCCGTGATTCCAAGCCTCCTAGGACTTATGCTAATATGCAGATGGCTTGTCAGATGAATTGACCATGCTGCACATACCATACAAACCACATGCAGAGATGTCAAGACAGCATTTGGTTTCAGGCATAAGTGCCTTACTCACAGGCTGCGCCACGAGGAGGCAGCTGTCCATTTTGCAACCCAAAAACGTATGCCTAAATTGAGAACCTGAAGCCCACGCACCTTTTCGCACCCCTTCTCCTATCCAGCCACCTGGAATTGGATCAGGGGATCACCAGAGCATAGCTCTGCTGTTCCTTGTCAGCCCGACAAGCGCGCTGTGGTGACCCGTGATTCCAAGCCTCCTAGGACTTATGCTAATGTGCAGATGGCCTGTCAGGAATACCACATTTGTGGAATAGAGGAAGATGCAGTGGACATGCTGCACACCTTATACAGACACACATGCAGATATGCCTGGACAGCATTTGGTTTCAGGCTTACGCGCCTTACTCACAGGCTGCGCCACGAGGAGGCAGCTGTCCATTTGCAACCCAAAAACTTATGCCTAGATTGAGAACCTGAAGCCCACGCACCTTTTCGCACCCCTTCTCCTATCCAGCCACCTGGAATTGGATCAGGGGATCACCAGAGCATAGCTCTGCTGTTCCGTGTCAGCCCGACAAGCGCACTGTGGTGACCCGTGATTCCAAGCCTCCTAGGACTTATGCTAATATGCAGATGGCTTGTCAGATGAATTGACCATGCTGCACATACCATACAAACCACATGCAGAGATGTCAAGACAGCATTTGGTTTCAGGCATAAGTGCCTTACTCACAGGCTGCGCCACGAGGAGGCAGCTGTCCATTTTGCAACCCAAAAACGTATGCCTAGATTGAGAACCTGAAGCCCACGCACCTTTTCGCACCCCTTCTCCTATCCAGCCACCTGGAATTGGATCAGGGGATCACCAGAGCATAGCTCTGCTGTTCCTTGTCAGCCCGACAAGCGCGCTGTGGTGACCCGTGATTCCAAGCCTCCTAGGACTTATGCTAATGTGCAGATGGCCTGTCAGGAATACCACATTTGTGGAATAGAGGAAGATGCAGTGGACATGCTGCACACCTTATACAGACACACATGCAGATATGCCTGGACAGCATTTGGTTTCAGGCTTACGCGCCTTACTCACAGGCTGCGCCACGAGGAGGCAGCTGTCCATTTGCAACCCAAAAACTTATGCCTAGATTGAGAACCTGAAGCCCACGCACCTTTTCGCACCCCTTCTCCTATCCAGCCACCTGGAATTGGATCAGGGGATCACCAGAGCATAGCTCTGCTGTTCCGTGTCAGCCCGACAAGCGCACTGTGGTGACCCGTGATTCCAAGCCTCCTAGGACTTATGCTAATATGCAGATGGCTTGTCAGATGAATTGACCATGCTGCACATACCATACAAACCACATGCAGAGATGTCAAGACAGCATTTGGTTTCAGGCATAAGTGCCTTACTCACAGGCTGCGCCACGAGGAGGCAGCTGTCCATTTTGCAACCCAAAAACGTATGCCTAGATTGAGAACCTGAAGCCCACGCACCTTTTCGCACCCCTTCTCCTATCCAGCCACCTGGAATTGGATCAGGGGATCACCAGAGCATAGCTCTGCTGTTCCGTGTCAGCCCGACGAGCGCGCTGTGGTGACCCGTGATTCCAAGCCTCCTAGGACTTATGCTAATATGCAGATGGCTTGTCAGATGAATTGACCATGCTGCACATACCATACAAACCACATGCAGAGATGCACTCCGGTACAAAAAGACGTGCCGAAAACCCACCCCCTGAGCACGCCCGCTTCAACTACATTGTAGAATAGACTCAGACAAAGCTAACAAGCATTGCCAGACCTCAAATAGATGTCTGTGGAGGGAGAAACTTGAATTTACGTATGCTACTCCCGCGGGCTAGTGCGTCCACGTCCCGGGGCGTTGGCACATTTTGGAAGCAGCAGCGGCCTTCCAGACAGCTCCACATATTTTGGGAGGCCCAAACCCTGCTCCTTGCTGTCTTTCCTTATCCTCCTTTCATGTACAACGTGCGTTTGGGTATGGGTGACACAACATGGGTGCCTGCAAGCCCGTCGGAAGCGTTACCAGGAAGCAAGGTGGAATTCCCCAAATTGCATCTTGCAGCTTGCACACCACTAACGACGCATTGAACCAAACAGCCACATGGCATGCTGAGGGAAAGCAAATCGACATACTGCGGTGCACATGCTATAGAGGGCAGTGCCAAGTGCAAGCCCTGTGGTGCCAAGGAACAGGATCCATGCAGGCTGCACGGGGTCATGAATGATCCCGAATGCTGTATCCAAGGCTCACTGCCCGAGGCACTCAGTCAAAGCTGGAGAACATCCTTGCACTGTGGGCATGCACAGCAGCAAGTTTGGGCAGTCCTTCCACATGACATTGTGGGCACTGTATAGGTCTCTCTCACAGCAGCATGGCTCTGCCAAAAGACCTCGCCTATGGCAGATGCTCAGCAGTTGGTCCTAGGAACGTCTTTTTGTACCACAGTGGATGTCAAGACAGCATTTGGTTTCAGGCATAAGTGCCTTACTCACAGGCTGCGCCACGAGGAGGCAGCTGTCCATTTTGCAACCCAAAAACGTATGCCTAAATTGAGAACCTGAAGCCCACGCACCTTTTCGCACCCCTTCTCCTATCCAGCCACCTGGAATTGGATCAGGGGATCACCAGAGCTTAGCTCTGCTGTTCCTTGTCAGCCCGACAAGCGCGCTGTGGTGACCCGTGATTCCAAGCCTCCTAGGACTTATGCTAATGTGCAGATGGCCTGTCAGGAATACCACATTTGTGGAATAGAGGAAGATGCAGTGGACATGCTGCACACCTTATACAGACACACATGCAGATATGCCTGGACAGCATTTGGTTTCAGGCTTACGCGCCTTACTCACAGGCTGCGCCACGAGGAGGCAGCTGTCCATTTGCAACCCAAAAACTTATGCCTAGATTGAGAACCTGAAGCCCACGCACCTTTTCGCACCCCTTCTCCTATCCAGCCACCTGGAATTGGATCAGGGGATCACCAGAGCATAGCTCTGCTGTTCCGTGTCAGCCCGACAAGCGCGCTGTGGTGACCCGTGATTCCAAGCCTCCTAGGACTTATGCTAATATGCAGATGGCTTGTCAGATGAATTGACCATGCTGCACATACCATACAAACCACATGCAGAGATGTCAAGACAGCATTTGGTTTCAGGCATAAGTGCCTTACTCACAGGCTGCGCCACGAGGAGGCAGCTGTCCATTTTGCAACCCAAAAACGTATGCCTAGATTGAGAACCTGAAGCCCACGCACCTTTTCGCACCCCTTCTCCTATCCAGCCACCTGGAATTGGATCAGGGGATCACCAGAGCATAGCTCTGCTGTTCCGTGTCAGCCCGACGAGCGCGCTGTGGTGACCCGTGATTCCAAGCCTCCTAGGACTTATGCTAATATGCAGATGGCCTGTCAGGAATACCACATTTGTGGAATAGAGGAAGATGCAGTGGACATGCTGCACACCTTATACAGACACACATGCAGATATGCCTGGACAGCATTTGGTTTCAGGCTTACGCGCCTTACTCACAGGCTGCGCCACGAGGAGGCAGCTGTCCATTTGCAACCCAAAAACTTATGCCTAGATTGAGAACCTGAAGCCCACGCACCTTTTCGCACCCCTTCTCCTATCCAGCCACCTGGAATTGGATCAGGGGATCACCAGAGCATAGCTCTGCTGTTCCGTGTCAGCCCGACAAGCGCACTGTGGTGACCCGTGATTCCAAGCCTCCTAGGACTTATGCTAATATGCAGATGGCTTGTCAGATGAATTGACCATGCTGCACATACCATACAAACCACATGCAGAGATGTCAAGACAGCATTTGGTTTCAGGCATAAGTGCCTTACTCACAGGCTGCGCCACGAGGAGGCAGCTGTCCATTTTGCAACCCAAAAACGTATGCCTAGATTGAGAACCTGAAGCCCACGCACCTTTTCGCACCCCTTCTCCTATCCAGCCACCTGGAATTGGATCAGGGGATCACCAGAGCATAGCTCTGCTGTTCCGTGTCAGCCCGACGAGCGCGCTGTGGTGACCCGTGATTCCAAGCCTCCTAGGACTTATGCTAATATGCAGATGGCTTGTCAGATGAATTGACCATGCTGCACATACCATACAAACCACATGCAGAGATGCACTCCGGTACAAAAAGACGTGCCGAAAACCCACCCCCTGAGCACGCCCGCTTCAACTACATTGTAGAATAGACTCAGACAAAGCTAACAAGCATTGCCAGACCTCAAATAGATGTCTGTGGAGGGAGAAACTTGAATTTACGTATGCTACTCCCGCGGGCTAGTGCGTCCACGTCCCGGGGCGTTGGCACATTTTGGAAGCAGCAGCGGCCTTCCAGACAGCTCCACATATTTTGGGAGGCCCAAACCCTGCTCCTTGCTGTCTTTCCTTATCCTCCTTTCATGTACAACGTGCGTTTGGGTATGGGTGACACAACATGGGTGCCTGCAAGCCCGTCGGAAGCGTTACCAGGAAGCAAGGTGGAATTCCCCAAATTGCATGTTGCAGCTTGCACACCACTAACGACGCATTGAACCAAACAGCCACATGGCATGCTGAGGGAAAGCAAATCGACATACTGCGGTGCACATGCTATAGAGGGCAGTGCCAAGTGCAAGCCCTGTGGTGCCAAGGAACAGGATCCATGCAGGCTGCACGGGGTCATGAATGATCCCGAATGCTGTATCCAAGGCTCACTGCCCGAGGCACTCAGTCAAAGCTGGAGAACATCCTTGCACTGTGGGCATGCACAGCAGCAAGTTTGGGCAGTCCTTCCACATGACATTGTGGGCACTGTATAGGTCTCTCTCACAGCAGCATGGCTCTGCCAAAAGACCTCGCCTATGGCAGATGCTCAGCAGTTGGTCCTAGGAACGTCTTTTTGTACCACAGTGGATGTCAAGACAGCATTTGGTTTCAGGCATAAGTGCCTTACTCACAGGCTGCGCCACGAGGAGGCAGCTGTCCATTTTGCAACCCAAAAACGTATGCCTAAATTGAGAACCTGAAGCCCACGCACCTTTTCGCACCCCTTCTCCTATCCAGCCACCTGGAATTGGATCAGGGGATCACCAGAGCATAGCTCTGCTGTTCCGTGTCAGCCCGACGAGCGCGCTGTGGTGACCCGTGATTCCAAGCCTCCTAGGACTTATGCTAATATGCAGATGGCTTGTCAGATGAATTGACCATGCTGCACATACCATACAAACCACATGCAGAGATGCACTCCGGTACAAAAAGACGTGCCGAAAACCCACCCCCTGAGCACGCCCGCTTCAACTACATTGTAGAATAGACTCAGACAAAGCTAACAAGCATTGCCAGACCTCAAATAGATGTCTGTGGAGGGAGAAACTTGAATTTACGTATGCTACTCCCGCGGGCTAGTGCGTCCACGTCCCGGGGCGTTGGCACATTTTGGAAGCAGCAGCGGCCTTCCAGACAGCTCCACATATTTTGGGAGGCCCAAACCCTGCTCCTTGCTGTCTTTCCTTATCCTCCTTTCATGTACAACGTGCGTTTGGGTATGGGTGACACAACATGGGTGCCTGCAAGCCCGTCGGAAGCGTTACCAGGAAGCAAGGTGGAATTCCCCAAATTGCATGTTGCAGCTTGCACACCACTAACGACGCATTGAACCAAACAGCCACATGGCATGCTGAGGGAAAGCAAATCGACATACTGCGGTGCACATGCTATAGAGGGCAGTGCCAAGTGCAAGCCCTGTGGTGCCAAGGAACAGGATCCATGCAGGCTGCACGGGGTCATGAATGATCCCGAATGCTGTATCCAAGGCTCACTGCCCGAGGCACTCAGTCAAAGCTGGAGAACATCCTTGCACTGTGGGCATGCACAGCAGCAAGTTTGGGCAGTCCTTCCACATGACATTGTGGGCACTGTATAGGTCTCTCTCACAGCAGCATGGCTCTGCCAAAAGACCTCGCCTATGGCAGATGCTCAGCAGTTGGTCCTAGGAACGTCTTTTTGTACCACAGTGGATGTCAAGACAGCATTTGGTTTCAGGCATAAGTGCCTTACTCACAGGCTGCGCCACGAGGAGGCAGCTGTCCATTTTGCAACCCAAAAACGTATGCCTAAATTGAGAACCTGAAGCCCACGCACCTTTTCGCACCCCTTCTCCTATCCAGCCACCTGGAATTGGATCAGGGGATCACCAGAGCTTAGCTCTGCTGTTCCTTGTCAGCCCGACAAGCGCGCTGTGGTGACCCGTGATTCCAAGCCTCCTAGGACTTATGCTAATGTGCAGATGGCCTGTCAGGAATACCACATTTGTGGAATAGAGGAAGATGCAGTGGACATGCTGCACACCTTATACAGACACACATGCAGATATGCCTGGACAGCATTTGGTTTCAGGCTTACGCGCCTTACTCACAGGCTGCGCCACGAGGAGGCAGCTGTCCATTTGCAACCCAAAAACTTATGCCTAAATTGAGAACCTGAAGCCCACGCACCTTTTCGCACCCCTTCTCCTATCCAGCCACCTGGAATTGGATCAGGGGATCACCAGAGCATAGCTCTGCTGTTCCGTGTCAGCCCGACGAGCGCGCTGTGGTGACCCGTGATTCCAAGCCTCCTAGGACTTATGCTAATATGCAGATGGCTTGTCAGATGAATTGACCATGCTGCACATACCATACAAACCACATGCAGAGATGCACTCCGGTACAAAAAGACGTGCCGAAAACCCACCCCCTGAGCACGCCCGCTTCAACTACATTGTAGAATAGACTCAGACAAAGCTAACAAGCATTGCCAGACCTCAAATAGATGTCTGTGGAGGGAGAAACTTGAATTTACGTATGCTACTCCCGCGGGCTAGTGCGTCCACGTCCCGGGGCGTTGGCACATTTTGGAAGCAGCAGCGGCCTTCCAGACAGCTCCACATATTTTGGGAGGCCCAAACCCTGCTCCTTGCTGTCTTTCCTTATCCTCCTTTCATGTACAACGTGCGTTTGGGTATGGGTGACACAACATGGGTGCCTGCAAGCCCGTCGGAAGCGTTACCAGGAAGCAAGGTGGAATTCCCCAAATTGCATGTTGCAGCTTGCACACCACTAACGACGCATTGAACCAAACAGCCACATGGCATGCTGAGGGAAAGCAAATCGACATACTGCGGTGCACATGCTATAGAGGGCAGTGCCAAGTGCAAGCCCTGTGGTGCCAAGGAACAGGATCCATGCAGGCTGCACGGGGTCATGAATGATCCCGAATGCTGTATCCAAGGCTCACTGCCCGAGGCACTCAGTCAAAGCTGGAGAACATCCTTGCACTGTGGGCATGCACAGCAGCAAGTTTGGGCAGTCCTTCCACATGACATTGTGGGCACTGTATAGGTCTCTCTCACAGCAGCATGGCTCTGCCAAAAGACCTCGCCTATGGCAGATGCTCAGCAGTTGGTCCTAGGAACGTCTTTTTGTACCACAGTGGATGTCAAGACAGCATTTGGTTTCAGGCATAAGTGCCTTACTCACAGGCTGCGCCACGAGGAGGCAGCTGTCCATTTTGCAACCCAAAAACGTATGCCTAAATTGAGAACCTGAAGCCCACGCACCTTTTCGCACCCCTTCTCCTATCCAGCCACCTGGAATTGGATCAGGGGATCACCAGAGCTTAGCTCTGCTGTTCCTTGTCAGCCCGACAAGCGCGCTGTGGTGACCCGTGATTCCAAGCCTCCTAGGACTTATGCTAATGTGCAGATGGCCTGTCAGGAATACCACATTTGTGGAATAGAGGAAGATGCAGTGGACATGCTGCACACCTTATACAGACACACATGCAGATATGCCTGGACAGCATTTGGTTTCAGGCTTACGCGCCTTACTCACAGGCTGCGCCACGAGGAGGCAGCTGTCCATTTGCAACCCAAAAACTTATGCCTAGATTGAGAACCTGAAGCCCACGCACCTTTTCGCACCCCTTCTCCTATCCAGCCACCTGGAATTGGATCAGGGGATCACCAGAGCATAGCTCTGCTGTTCCGTGTCAGCCCGACAAGCGCACTGTGGTGACCCGTGATTCCAAGCCTCCTAGGACTTATGCTAATATGCAGATGGCTTGTCAGATGAATTGACCATGCTGCACATACCATACAAACCACATGCAGAGATGCACTCCGGTACAAAAAGACGTGCCGAAAACCCACCCCCTGAGCACGCCCGCTTCAACTACATTGTAGAATAGACTCAGACAAAGCTAACAAGCATTGCCAGACCTCAAATAGATGTCTGTGGAGGGAGAAACTTGAATTTACGTATGCTACTCCCGCGGGCTAGTGCGTCCACGTCCCGGGGCGTTGGCACATTTTGGAAGCAGCAGCGGCCTTCCAGACAGCTCCACATATTTTGGGAGGCCCAAACCCTGCTCCTTGCTGTCTTTCCTTATCCTCCTTTCATGTACAACGTGCGTTTGGGTATGGGTGACACAACATGGGTGCCTGCAAGCCCGTCGGAAGCGTTACCAGGAAGCAAGGTGGAATTCCCCAAATTGCATGTTGCAGCTTGCACACCACTAACGACGCATTGAACCAAACAGCCACATGGCATGCTGAGGGAAAGCAAATCGACATACTGCGGTGCACATGCTATAGAGGGCAGTGCCAAGTGCAAGCCCTGTGGTGCCAAGGAACAGGATCCATGCAGGCTGCACGGGGTCATGAATGATCCCGAATGCTGTATCCAAGGCTCACTGCCCGAGGCACTCAGTCAAAGCTGGAGAACATCCTTGCACTGTGGGCATGCACAGCAGCAAGTTTGGGCAGTCCTTCCACATGACATTGTGGGCACTGTATAGGTCTCTCTCACAGCAGCATGGCTCTGCCAAAAGACCTCGCCTATGGCAGATGCTCAGCAGTTGGTCCTAGGAACGTCTTTTTGTACCACAGTGGATGTCAAGACAGCATTTGGTTTCAGGCATAAGTGCCTTACTCACAGGCTGCGCCACGAGGAGGCAGCTGTCCATTTTGCAACCCAAAAACGTATGCCTAAATTGAGAACCTGAAGCCCACGCACCTTTTCGCACCCCTTCTCCTATCCAGCCACCTGGAATTGGATCAGGGGATCACCAGAGCTTAGCTCTGCTGTTCCTTGTCAGCCCGACAAGCGCGCTGTGGTGACCCGTGATTCCAAGCCTCCTAGGACTTATGCTAATGTGCAGATGGCCTGTCAGGAATACCACATTTGTGGAATAGAGGAAGATGCAGTGGACATGCTGCACACCTTATACAGACACACATGCAGATATGCCTGGACAGCATTTGGTTTCAGGCTTACGCGCCTTACTCACAGGCTGCGCCACGAGGAGGCAGCTGTCCATTTGCAACCCAAAAACTTATGCCTAGATTGAGAACCTGAAGCCCACGCACCTTTTCGCACCCCTTCTCCTATCCAGCCACCTGGAATTGGATCAGGGGATCACCAGAGCATAGCTCTGCTGTTCCGTGTCAGCCCGACAAGCGCACTGTGGTGACCCGTGATTCCAAGCCTCCTAGGACTTATGCTAATATGCAGATGGCTTGTCAGATGAATTGACCATGCTGCACATACCATACAAACCACATGCAGAGATGTCAAGACAGCATTTGGTTTCAGGCATAAGTGCCTTACTCACAGGCTGCGCCACGAGGAGGCAGCTGTCCATTTTGCAACCCAAAAACGTATGCCTAGATTGAGAACCTGAAGCCCACGCACCTTTTCGCACCCCTTCTCCTATCCAGCCACCTGGAATTGGATCAGGGGATCACCAGAGCATAGCTCTGCTGTTCCGTGTCAGCCCGACGAGCGCGCTGTGGTGACCCGTGATTCCAAGCCTCCTAGGACTTATGCTAATATGCAGATGGCTTGTCAGATGAATTGACCATGCTGCACATACCATACAAACCACATGCAGAGATGCACTCCGGTACAAAAAGACGTGCCGAAAACCCACCCCCTGAGCACGCCCGCTTCAACTACATTGTAGAATAGACTCAGACAAAGCTAACAAGCATTGCCAGACCTCAAATAGATGTCTGTGGAGGGAGAAACTTGAATTTACGTATGCTACTCCCGCGGGCTAGTGCGTCCACGTCCCGGGGCGTTGGCACATTTTGGAAGCAGCAGCGGCCTTCCAGACAGCTCCACATATTTTGGGAGGCCCAAACCCTGCTCCTTGCTGTCTTTCCTTATCCTCCTTTCATGTACAACGTGCGTTTGGGTATGGGTGACACAACATGGGTGCCTGCAAGCCCGTCGGAAGCGTTACCAGGAAGCAAGGTGGAATTCCCCAAATTGCATGTTGCAGCTTGCACACCACTAACGACGCATTGAACCAAACAGCCACATGGCATGCTGAGGGAAAGCAAATCGACATACTGCGGTGCACATGCTATAGAGGGCAGTGCCAAGTGCAAGCCCTGTGGTGCCAAGGAACAGGATCCATGCAGGCTGCACGGGGTCATGAATGATCCCGAATGCTGTATCCAAGGCTCACTGCCCGAGGCACTCAGTCAAAGCTGGAGAACATCCTTGCACTGTGGGCATGCACAGCAGCAAGTTTGGGCAGTCCTTCCACATGACATTGTGGGCACTGTATAGGTCTCTCTCACAGCAGCATGGCTCTGCCAAAAGACCTCGCCTATGGCAGATGCTCAGCAGTTGGTCCTAGGAACGTCTTTTTGTACCACAGTGGATGTCAAGACAGCATTTGGTTTCAGGCATAAGTGCCTTACTCACAGGCTGCGCCACGAGGAGGCAGCTGTCCATTTTGCAACCCAAAAACGTATGCCTAAATTGAGAACCTGAAGCCCACGCACCTTTTCGCACCCCTTCTCCTATCCAGCCACCTGGAATTGGATCAGGGGATCACCAGAGCTTAGCTCTGCTGTTCCTTGTCAGCCCGACAAGCGCGCTGTGGTGACCCGTGATTCCAAGCCTCCTAGGACTTATGCTAATGTGCAGATGGCCTGTCAGGAATACCACATTTGTGGAATAGAGGAAGATGCAGTGGACATGCTGCACACCTTATACAGACACACATGCAGATATGCCTGGACAGCATTTGGTTTCAGGCTTACGCGCCTTACTCACAGGCTGCGCCACGAGGAGGCAGCTGTCCATTTGCAACCCAAAAACTTATGCCTAGATTGAGAACCTGAAGCCCACGCACCTTTTCGCACCCCTTCTCCTATCCAGCCACCTGGAATTGGATCAGGGGATCACCAGAGCATAGCTCTGCTGTTCCGTGTCAGCCCGACAAGCGCAAAACAAACAAACAAAAATTTAAGGTGCGGCAACCGCAAAGGGCTGCTAAGTCGAAACGACCAAACGCACCATCGGATGGGTCCAAAAACAATGGCGCACTGTGGTGACCCGTGATTCCAAGCCTCCTAGGACTTATGCTAATATGCAGATGGCTTGTCAGATGAATTGACCATGCTGCACATACCATACAAACCACATGCAGAGATGCACTCCGGTACAAAAAGACGTGCCGAAAACCCACCCCCTGAGCACGCCCGCTTCAACTACATTGTAGAATAGACTCAGACAAAGCTAACAAGCATTGCCAGACCTCAAATAGATGTCTGTGGAGGGAGAAACTTGAATTTACGTATGCTACTCCCGCGGGCTAGTGCGTCCACGTCCCGGGGCGTTGGCACATTTTGGAAGCAGCAGCGGCCTTCCAGACAGCTCCACATATTTTGGGAGGCCCAAACCCTGCTCCTTGCTGTCTTTCCTTATCCTCCTTTCATGTACAACGTGCGTTTGGGTATGGGTGACACAACATGGGTGCCTGCAAGCCCGTCGGAAGCGTTACCAGGAAGCAAGGTGGAATTCCCCAAATTGCATGTTGCAGCTTGCACACCACTAACGACGCATTGAACCAAACAGCCACATGGCATGCTGAGGGAAAGCAAATCGACATACTGCGGTGCACATGCTATAGAGGGCAGTGCCAAGTGCAAGCCCTGTGGTGCCAAGGAACAGGATCCATGCAGGCTGCACGGGGTCATGAATGATCCCGAATGCTGTATCCAAGGCTCACTGCCCGAGGCACTCAGTCAAAGCTGGAGAACATCCTTGCACTGTGGGCATGCACAGCAGCAAGTTTGGGCAGTCCTTCCACATGACATTGTGGGCACTGTATAGGTCTCTCTCACAGCAGCATGGCTCTGCCAAAAGACCTCGCCTATGGCAGATGCTCAGCAGTTGGTCCTAGGAACGTCTTTTTGTACCACAGTGGATGTCAAGACAGCATTTGGTTTCAGGCATAAGTGCCTTACTCACAGGCTGCGCCACGAGGAGGCAGCTGTCCATTTTGCAACCCAAAAACGTATGCCTAAATTGAGAACCTGAAGCCCACGCACCTTTTCGCACCCCTTCTCCTATCCAGCCACCTGGAATTGGATCAGGGGATCACCAGAGCTTAGCTCTGCTGTTCCTTGTCAGCCCGACAAGCGCGCTGTGGTGACCCGTGATTCCAAGCCTCCTAGGACTTATGCTAATGTGCAGATGGCCTGTCAGGAATACCACATTTGTGGAATAGAGGAAGATGCAGTGGACATGCTGCACACCTTATACAGACACACATGCAGATATGCCTGGACAGCATTTGGTTTCAGGCTTACGCGCCTTACTCACAGGCTGCGCCACGAGGAGGCAGCTGTCCATTTGCAACCCAAAAACTTATGCCTAGATTGAGAACCTGAAGCCCACGCACCTTTTCGCACCCCTTCTCCTATCCAGCCACCTGGAATTGGATCAGGGGATCACCAGAGCATAGCTCTGCTGTTCCGTGTCAGCCCGACAAGCGCACTGTGGTGACCCGTGATTCCAAGCCTCCTAGGACTTATGCTAATATGCAGATGGCTTGTCAGATGAATTGACCATGCTGCACATACCATACAAACCACATGCAGAGATGTCAAGACAGCATTTGGTTTCAGGCATAAGTGCCTTACTCACAGGCTGCGCCACGAGGAGGCAGCTGTCCATTTTGCAACCCAAAAACGTATGCCTAGATTGAGAACCTGAAGCCCACGCACCTTTTCGCACCCCTTCTCCTATCCAGCCACCTGGAATTGGATCAGGGGATCACCAGAGCATAGCTCTGCTGTTCCGTGTCAGCCCGACGAGCGCGCTGTGGTGACCCGTGATTCCAAGCCTCCTAGGACTTATGCTAATATGCAGATGGCTTGTCAGATGAATTGACCATGCTGCACATACCATACAAACCACATGCAGAGATGCACTCCGGTACAAAAAGACGTGCCGAAAACCCACCCCCTGAGCACGCCCGCTTCAACTACATTGTAGAATAGACTCAGACAAAGCTAACAAGCATTGCCAGACCTCAAATAGATGTCTGTGGAGGGAGAAACTTGAATTTACGTATGCTACTCCCGCGGGCTAGTGCGTCCACGTCCCGGGGCGTTGGCACATTTTGGAAGCAGCAGCGGCCTTCCAGACAGCTCCACATATTTTGGGAGGCCCAAACCCTGCTCCTTGCTGTCTTTCCTTATCCTCCTTTCATGTACAACGTGCGTTTGGGTATGGGTGACACAACATGGGTGCCTGCAAGCCCGTCGGAAGCGTTACCAGGAAGCAAGGTGGAATTCCCCAAATTGCATGTTGCAGCTTGCACACCACTAACGACGCATTGAACCAAACAGCCACATGGCATGCTGAGGGAAAGCAAATCGACATACTGCGGTGCACATGCTATAGAGGGCAGTGCCAAGTGCAAGCCCTGTGGTGCCAAGGAACAGGATCCATGCAGGCTGCACGGGGTCATGAATGATCCCGAATGCTGTATCCAAGGCTCACTGCCCGAGGCACTCAGTCAAAGCTGGAGAACATCCTTGCACTGTGGGCATGCACAGCAGCAAGTTTGGGCAGTCCTTCCACATGACATTGTGGGCACTGTATAGGTCTCTCTCACAGCAGCATGGCTCTGCCAAAAGACCTCGCCTATGGCAGATGCTCAGCAGTTGGTCCTAGGAACGTCTTTTTGTACCACAGTGGATGTCAAGACAGCATTTGGTTTCAGGCATAAGTGCCTTACTCACAGGCTGCGCCACGAGGAGGCAGCTGTCCATTTTGCAACCCAAAAACGTATGCCTAAATTGAGAACCTGAAGCCCACGCACCTTTTCGCACCCCTTCTCCTATCCAGCCACCTGGAATTGGATCAGGGGATCACCAGAGCTTAGCTCTGCTGTTCCTTGTCAGCCCGACAAGCGCGCTGTGGTGACCCGTGATTCCAAGCCTCCTAGGACTTATGCTAATGTGCAGATGGCCTGTCAGGAATACCACATTTGTGGAATAGAGGAAGATGCAGTGGACATGCTGCACACCTTATACAGACACACATGCAGATATGCCTGGACAGCATTTGGTTTCAGGCTTACGCGCCTTACTCACAGGCTGCGCCACGAGGAGGCAGCTGTCCATTTGCAACCCAAAAACTTATGCCTAGATTGAGAACCTGAAGCCCACGCACCTTTTCGCACCCCTTCTCCTATCCAGCCACCTGGAATTGGATCAGGGGATCACCAGAGCATAGCTCTGCTGTTCCGTGTCAGCCCGACAAGCGCACTGTGGTGACCCGTGATTCCAAGCCTCCTAGGACTTATGCTAATATGCAGATGGCTTGTCAGATGAATTGACCATGCTGCACATACCATACAAACCACATGCAGAGATGTCAAGACAGCATTTGGTTTCAGGCATAAGTGCCTTACTCACAGGCTGCGCCACGAGGAGGCAGCTGTCCATTTTGCAACCCAAAAACGTATGCCTAAATTGAGAACCTGAAGCCCACGCACCTTTTCGCACCCCTTCTCCTATCCAGCCACCTGGAATTGGATCAGGGGATCACCAGAGCTTAGCTCTGCTGTTCCTTGTCAGCCCGACAAGCGCGCTGTGGTGACCCGTGATTCCAAGCCTCCTAGGACTTATGCTAATGTGCAGATGGCCTGTCAGGAATACCACATTTGTGGAATAGAGGAAGATGCAGTGGACATGCTGCACACCTTATACAGACACACATGCAGATATGCCTGGACAGCATTTGGTTTCAGGCTTACGCGCCTTACTCACAGGCTGCGCCACGAGGAGGCAGCTGTCCATTTGCAACCCAAAAACTTATGCCTAGATTGAGAACCTGAAGCCCACGCACCTTTCGCACCCCTTCTCCTATCCAGCCACCTGGAATTGGATCAGGGGATCACCAAAGCTTAGCTCTGCTGTTCCGTGTCAGCCCGACAAGCGCGCTGTGGTGACCCGTGATTCCAAGCCTCCTAGGACTTATGCTAATGTGCAGATGGCCTGTCAGGAATACCACATTTGTGGAGTAGAGGAAGATGCAGTGGACATGCTGCACACCTTATACAGACACACATGCAGATATGTCAAGACAGCATTTGGTTTCAGGCTTACGCGCCTTACTCACAGGCTGCGCCACGAGGAGGCAGCTGTCCATTTGCAACCCAAACAAACAAAAAAACAAACAAAAATTGCAGATGGCTTGTCAGATGAATTGGCCATGCTGCACATACCATACAAACCACATGCAGAGATGTCAAGACAGCATTTGGTTTCAGGCATAAGTGCCTTACTCACAGGCTGCGCCACGAGGAGGCAGCTGTCCATTTTGCAACCCAAAAACTTATGCCTAGATTGAGAACCTGAAGCCCACGCACCTTTCGCACCCCTTCTCCTATCCAGCCACCTGGAATTGGATCAGGGGATCACCAAAGCTTAGCTCTGCTGTTCCGTGTCAGCCCGACAAGCGCGCTGTGGTGACCCGTGATTCCAAGCCTCCTAGGACTTATGCTAATGTGCAGATGGCCTGTCAGGAATACCACA
The DNA here is from genome assembly GCA_963556185.1 of Pseudopediastrum boryanum. NCBI lineage: Eukaryota > Viridiplantae > Chlorophyta > Chlorophyceae > Sphaeropleales > Hydrodictyaceae > Pseudopediastrum > Pseudopediastrum boryanum. The sequence goes on from OY744495.1 coordinate 7,162,035, forward strand.
TTTGTGGAGTAGAGGAAGATGCAGTGGACATGCTGCACACCTTATACAGACACACATGCAGATATGCCTGGACAGCATTTGGTTTCAGGCTTACGCGCCTTACTCACAGGCTGCGCCACGAGGAGGCAGCTGTCCATTTGCAACCCAAAAACTTATGCCTAGATTGAGAACCTGAAGCCCACGCACCTTTTCGCACCCCTTCTCCTATCCAGCCACCTGGAATTGGATCAGGGGATCACCAGAGCATAGCTCTGCTGTTCCGTGTCAGCCCGACAAGCGCACTGTGGTGACCCGTGATTCCAAGCCTCCTAGGACTTATGCTAATATGCAGATGGCTTGTCAGATGAATTGACCATGCTGCACATACCATACAAACCACATGCAGAGATGCACTCCGGTACAAAAAGACGTGCCGAAAACCCACCCCCTGAGCACGCCCGCTTCAACTACATTGTAGAATAGACTCAGACAAAGCTAACAAGCATTGCCAGACCTCAAATAGATGTCTGTGGAGGGAGAAACTTGAATTTACGTATGCTACTCCCGCGGGCTAGTGCGTCCACGTCCCGGGGCGTTGGCACATTTTGGAAGCAGCAGCGGCCTTCCAGACAGCTCCACATATTTTGGGAGGCCCAAACCCTGCTCCTTGCTGTCTTTCCTTATCCTCCTTTCATGTACAACGTGCGTTTGGGTATGGGTGACACAACATGGGTGCCTGCAAGCCCGTCGGAAGCGTTACCAGGAAGCAAGGTGGAATTCCCCAAATTGCATGTTGCAGCTTGCACACCACTAACGACGCATTGAACCAAACAGCCACATGGCATGCTGAGGGAAAGCAAATCGACATACTGCGGTGCACATGCTATAGAGGGCAGTGCCAAGTGCAAGCCCTGTGGTGCCAAGGAACAGGATCCATGCAGGCTGCACGGGGTCATGAATGATCCCGAATGCTGTATCCAAGGCTCACTGCCCGAGGCACTCAGTCAAAGCTGGAGAACATCCTTGCACTGTGGGCATGCACAGCAGCAAGTTTGGGCAGTCCTTCCACATGACATTGTGGGCACTGTATAGGTCTCTCTCACAGCAGCATGGCTCTGCCAAAAGACCTCGCCTATGGCAGATGCTCAGCAGTTGGTCCTAGGAACGTCTTTTTGTACCACAGTGGATGTCAAGACAGCATTTGGTTTCAGGCATAAGTGCCTTACTCACAGGCTGCGCCACGAGGAGGCAGCTGTCCATTTTGCAACCCAAAAACGTATGCCTAAATTGAGAACCTGAAGCCCACGCACCTTTTCGCACCCCTTCTCCTATCCAGCCACCTGGAATTGGATCAGGGGATCACCAGAGCTTAGCTCTGCTGTTCCTTGTCAGCCCGACAAGCGCGCTGTGGTGACCCGTGATTCCAAGCCTCCTAGGACTTATGCTAATGTGCAGATGGCCTGTCAGGAATACCACATTTGTGGAATAGAGGAAGATGCAGTGGACATGCTGCACACCTTATACAGACACACATGCAGATATGCCTGGACAGCATTTGGTTTCAGGCTTACGCGCCTTACTCACAGGCTGCGCCACGAGGAGGCAGCTGTCCATTTGCAACCCAAAAACTTATGCCTAGATTGAGAACCTGAAGCCCACGCACCTTTTCGCACCCCTTCTCCTATCCAGCCACCTGGAATTGGATCAGGGGATCACCAGAGCATAGCTCTGCTGTTCCGTGTCAGCCCGACAAGCGCACTGTGGTGACCCGTGATTCCAAGCCTCCTAGGACTTATGCTAATATGCAGATGGCTTGTCAGATGAATTGACCATGCTGCACATACCATACAAACCACATGCAGAGATGTCAAGACAGCATTTGGTTTCAGGCATAAGTGCCTTACTCACAGGCTGCGCCACGAGGAGGCAGCTGTCCATTTTGCAACCCAAAAACGTATGCCTAAATTGAGAACCTGAAGCCCACGCACCTTTTCGCACCCCTTCTCCTATCCAGCCACCTGGAATTGGATCAGGGGATCACCAGAGCTTAGCTCTGCTGTTCCTTGTCAGCCCGACAAGCGCGCTGTGGTGACCCGTGATTCCAAGCCTCCTAGGACTTATGCTAATGTGCAGATGGCCTGTCAGGAATACCACATTTGTGGAATAGAGGAAGATGCAGTGGACATGCTGCACACCTTATACAGACACACATGCAGATATGCCTGGACAGCATTTGGTTTCAGGCTTACGCGCCTTACTCACAGGCTGCGCCACGAGGAGGCAGCTGTCCATTTGCAACCCAAAAACTTATGCCTAGATTGAGAACCTGAAGCCCACGCACCTTTTCGCACCCCTTCTCCTATCCAGCCACCTGGAATTGGATCAGGGGATCACCAGAGCATAGCTCTGCTGTTCCGTGTCAGCCCGACAAGCGCAAAACAAACAAACAAAAATTTAAGGTGCGGCAACCGCAAAGGGCTGCTAAGTCGAAACGACCAAACGCACCATCGGATGGGTCCAAAAACAATGGCGCACTGTGGTGACCCGTGATTCCAAGCCTCCTAGGACTTATGCTAATATGCAGATGGCTTGTCAGATGAATTGACCATGCTGCACATACCATACAAACCACATGCAGAGATGCACTCCGGTACAAAAAGACGTGCCGAAAACCCACCCCCTGAGCACGCCCGCTTCAACTACATTGTAGAATAGACTCAGACAAAGCTAACAAGCATTGCCAGACCTCAAATAGATGTCTGTGGAGGGAGAAACTTGAATTTACGTATGCTACTCCCGCGGGCTAGTGCGTCCACGTCCCGGGGCGTTGGCACATTTTGGAAGCAGCAGCGGCCTTCCAGACAGCTCCACATATTTTGGGAGGCCCAAACCCTGCTCCTTGCTGTCTTTCCTTATCCTCCTTTCATGTACAACGTGCGTTTGGGTATGGGTGACACAACATGGGTGCCTGCAAGCCCGTCGGAAGCGTTACCAGGAAGCAAGGTGGAATTCCCCAAATTGCATGTTGCAGCTTGCACACCACTAACGACGCATTGAACCAAACAGCCACATGGCATGCTGAGGGAAAGCAAATCGACATACTGCGGTGCACATGCTATAGAGGGCAGTGCCAAGTGCAAGCCCTGTGGTGCCAAGGAACAGGATCCATGCAGGCTGCACGGGGTCATGAATGATCCCGAATGCTGTATCCAAGGCTCACTGCCCGAGGCACTCAGTCAAAGCTGGAGAACATCCTTGCACTGTGGGCATGCACAGCAGCAAGTTTGGGCAGTCCTTCCACATGACATTGTGGGCACTGTATAGGTCTCTCTCACAGCAGCATGGCTCTGCCAAAAGACCTCGCCTATGGCAGATGCTCAGCAGTTGGTCCTAGGAACGTCTTTTTGTACCACAGTGGATGTCAAGACAGCATTTGGTTTCAGGCATAAGTGCCTTACTCACAGGCTGCGCCACGAGGAGGCAGCTGTCCATTTTGCAACCCAAAAACGTATGCCTAAATTGAGAACCTGAAGCCCACGCACCTTTTCGCACCCCTTCTCCTATCCAGCCACCTGGAATTGGATCAGGGGATCACCAGAGCTTAGCTCTGCTGTTCCTTGTCAGCCCGACAAGCGCGCTGTGGTGACCCGTGATTCCAAGCCTCCTAGGACTTATGCTAATGTGCAGATGGCCTGTCAGGAATACCACATTTGTGGAATAGAGGAAGATGCAGTGGACATGCTGCACACCTTATACAGACACACATGCAGATATGCCTGGACAGCATTTGGTTTCAGGCTTACGCGCCTTACTCACAGGCTGCGCCACGAGGAGGCAGCTGTCCATTTGCAACCCAAAAACTTATGCCTAGATTGAGAACCTGAAGCCCACGCACCTTTTCGCACCCCTTCTCCTATCCAGCCACCTGGAATTGGATCAGGGGATCACCAGAGCATAGCTCTGCTGTTCCGTGTCAGCCCGACAAGCGCACTGTGGTGACCCGTGATTCCAAGCCTCCTAGGACTTATGCTAATATGCAGATGGCTTGTCAGATGAATTGACCATGCTGCACATACCATACAAACCACATGCAGAGATGTCAAGACAGCATTTGGTTTCAGGCATAAGTGCCTTACTCACAGGCTGCGCCACGAGGAGGCAGCTGTCCATTTTGCAACCCAAAAACGTATGCCTAAATTGAGAACCTGAAGCCCACGCACCTTTTCGCACCCCTTCTCCTATCCAGCCACCTGGAATTGGATCAGGGGATCACCAGAGCTTAGCTCTGCTGTTCCTTGTCAGCCCGACAAGCGCGCTGTGGTGACCCGTGATTCCAAGCCTCCTAGGACTTATGCTAATGTGCAGATGGCCTGTCAGGAATACCACATTTGTGGAATAGAGGAAGATGCAGTGGACATGCTGCACACCTTATACAGACACACATGCAGATATGCCTGGACAGCATTTGGTTTCAGGCTTACGCGCCTTACTCACAGGCTGCGCCACGAGGAGGCAGCTGTCCATTTGCAACCCAAAAACTTATGCCTAGATTGAGAACCTGAAGCCCACGCACCTTTTCGCACCCCTTCTCCTATCCAGCCACCTGGAATTGGATCAGGGGATCACCAGAGCATAGCTCTGCTGTTCCGTGTCAGCCCGACAAGCGCAAAACAAACAAACAAAAATTTAAGGTGCGGCAACCGCAAAGGGCTGCTAAGTCGAAACGACCAAACGCACCATCGGATGGGTCCAAAAACAATGGCGCACTGTGGTGACCCGTGATTCCAAGCCTCCTAGGACTTATGCTAATATGCAGATGGCTTGTCAGATGAATTGACCATGCTGCACATACCATACAAACCACATGCAGAGATGTCAAGACAGCATTTGGTTTCAGGCATAAGTGCCTTACTCACAGGCTGCGCCACGAGGAGGCAGCTGTCCATTTTGCAACCCAAAAACGTATGCCTAGATTGAGAACCTGAAGCCCACGCACCTTTTCGCACCCCTTCTCCTATCCAGCCACCTGGAATTGGATCAGGGGATCACCAGAGCATAGCTCTGCTGTTCCGTGTCAGCCCGACAAGCGCACTGTGGTGACCCGTGATTCCAAGCCTCCTAGGACTTATGCTAATATGCAGATGGCTTGTCAGATGAATTGACCATGCTGCACATACCATACAAACCACATGCAGAGATGTCAAGACAGCATTTGGTTTCAGGCATAAGTGCCTTACTCACAGGCTGCGCCACGAGGAGGCAGCTGTCCATTTGCAACCCAAAAACGTATGCCTAGATTGAGAACCTGAAGCCCACGCACCTTTCGCACCCCTTCTCCTATCCAGCCACCTGGAATTGGATCAGGGGATCACCAGAGCATAGCTCTGCTGTTCCGTGTCAGCCCGACAAGCGCGCTGTGGTGACCCGTGATTCCAAGCCTCCTTGGACTTATGCTAATATGCAGATGGCTTGTCAGATGAATTGACCATGCTGCACATACCATACAAACCACATGCAGAGATGCACTCCGGTACAAAAAGACGTGCCGAAAACCCACCCCCTGAGCACGCCCGCTTCAACTACATTGTAGAATAGACTCAGACAAAGCTAACAAGCATTGCCAGACCTCAAATAGATGTCTGTGGAGGGAGAAACTTGAATTTACGTATGCTACTCCCGCGGGCTAGTGCGTCCACGTCCCGGGGCGTTGGCACATTTTGGAAGCAGCAGCGGCCTTCCAGACAGCTCCACATATTTTGGGAGGCCCAAACCCTGCTCCTTGCTGTCTTTCCTTATCCTCCTTTCATGTACAACGTGCGTTTGGGTATGGGTGACACAACATGGGTGCCTGCAAGCCCGTCGGAAGCGTTACCAGGAAGCAAGGTGGAATTCCCCAAATTGCATGTTGCAGCTTGCACACCACTAACGACGCATTGAACCAAACAGCCACATGGCATGCTGAGGGAAAGCAAATCGACATACTGCGGTGCACATGCTATAGAGGGCAGTGCCAAGTGCAAGCCCTGTGGTGCCAAGGAACAGGATCCATGCAGGCTGCACGGGGTCATGAATGATCCCGAATGCTGTATCCAAGGCTCACTGCCCGAGGCACTCAGTCAAAGCTGGAGAACATCCTTGCACTGTGGGCATGCACAGCAGCAAGTTTGGGCAGTCCTTCCACATGACATTGTGGGCACTGTATAGGTCTCTCTCACAGCAGCATGGCTCTGCCAAAAGACCTCGCCTATGGCAGATGCTCAGCAGTTGGTCCTAGGAACGTCTTTTTGTACCACAGTGGATGTCAAGACAGCATTTGGTTTCAGGCATAAGTGCCTTACTCACAGGCTGCGCCACGAGGAGGCAGCTGTCCATTTTGCAACCCAAAAACGTATGCCTAAATTGAGAACCTGAAGCCCACGCACCTTTTCGCACCCCTTCTCCTATCCAGCCACCTGGAATTGGATCAGGGGATCACCAGAGCTTAGCTCTGCTGTTCCTTGTCAGCCCGACAAGCGCGCTGTGGTGACCCGTGATTCCAAGCCTCCTAGGACTTATGCTAATGTGCAGATGGCCTGTCAGGAATACCACATTTGTGGAATAGAGGAAGATGCAGTGGACATGCTGCACACCTTATACAGACACACATGCAGATATGCCTGGACAGCATTTGGTTTCAGGCTTACGCGCCTTACTCACAGGCTGCGCCACGAGGAGGCAGCTGTCCATTTGCAACCCAAAAACTTATGCCTAGATTGAGAACCTGAAGCCCACGCACCTTTTCGCACCCCTTCTCCTATCCAGCCACCTGGAATTGGATCAGGGGATCACCAGAGCATAGCTCTGCTGTTCCGTGTCAGCCCGACAAGCGCACTGTGGTGACCCGTGATTCCAAGCCTCCTAGGACTTATGCTAATATGCAGATGGCTTGTCAGATGAATTGACCATGCTGCACATACCATACAAACCACATGCAGAGATGTCAAGACAGCATTTGGTTTCAGGCATAAGTGCCTTACTCACAGGCTGCGCCACGAGGAGGCAGCTGTCCATTTTGCAACCCAAAAACGTATGCCTAAATTGAGAACCTGAAGCCCACGCACCTTTTCGCACCCCTTCTCCTATCCAGCCACCTGGAATTGGATCAGGGGATCACCAGAGCTTAGCTCTGCTGTTCCTTGTCAGCCCGACAAGCGCGCTGTGGTGACCCGTGATTCCAAGCCTCCTAGGACTTATGCTAATGTGCAGATGGCCTGTCAGGAATACCACATTTGTGGAATAGAGGAAGATGCAGTGGACATGCTGCACACCTTATACAGACACACATGCAGATATGCCTGGACAGCATTTGGTTTCAGGCTTACGCGCCTTACTCACAGGCTGCGCCACGAGGAGGCAGCTGTCCATTTGCAACCCAAAAACTTATGCCTAGATTGAGAACCTGAAGCCCACGCACCTTTTCGCACCCCTTCTCCTATCCAGCCACCTGGAATTGGATCAGGGGATCACCAGAGCATAGCTCTGCTGTTCCGTGTCAGCCCGACAAGCGCAAAACAAACAAACAAAAATTTAAGGTGCGGCAACCGCAAAGGGCTGCTAAGTCGAAACGACCAAACGCACCATCGGATGGGTCCAAAAACAATGGCGCACTGTGGTGACCCGTGATTCCAAGCCTCCTAGGACTTATGCTAATATGCAGATGGCTTGTCAGATGAATTGACCATGCTGCACATACCATACAAACCACATGCAGAGATGTCAAGACAGCATTTGGTTTCAGGCATAAGTGCCTTACTCACAGGCTGCGCCACGAGGAGGCAGCTGTCCATTTTGCAACCCAAAAACGTATGCCTAGATTGAGAACCTGAAGCCCACGCACCTTTTCGCACCCCTTCTCCTATCCAGCCACCTGGAATTGGATCAGGGGATCACCAGAGCATAGCTCTGCTGTTCCGTGTCAGCCCGACAAGCGCACTGTGGTGACCCGTGATTCCAAGCCTCCTAGGACTTATGCTAATATGCAGATGGCTTGTCAGATGAATTGACCATGCTGCACATACCATACAAACCACATGCAGAGATGTCAAGACAGCATTTGGTTTCAGGCATAAGTGCCTTACTCACAGGCTGCGCCACGAGGAGGCAGCTGTCCATTTGCAACCCAAAAACGTATGCCTAGATTGAGAACCTGAAGCCCACGCACCTTTCGCACCCCTTCTCCTATCCAGCCACCTGGAATTGGATCAGGGGATCACCAGAGCATAGCTCTGCTGTTCCGTGTCAGCCCGACAAGCGCGCTGTGGTGACCCGTGATTCCAAGCCTCCTTGGACTTATGCTAATATGCAGATGGCTTGTCAGATGAATTGACCATGCTGCACATACCATACAAACCACATGCAGAGATGTCAAGACAGCATTTGGTTTCAGGCATAAGTGCCTTACTCACAGGCTGCGCCACGAGGAGGCAGCTGTCCATTTTGCATCCCAAAAACTTATGCCTAGATTGAGAACCTGAAGCCCACGCACCTTTCGCACCCCTTCTCCTATCCAGCCACCTGGAATTGGATCAGGGGATCACCAAAGCTTAGCTCTGCTGTTCCGTGTCAGCCCGACAAGCGCGCTGTGGTGACCCGTGATTCCAAGCCTCCTAGGACTTATGCTAATGTGCAGATGGCCTGTCAGGAATACCACATTTGTGGAGTAGAGGAAGATGCAGTGGACATGCTGCACACCTTATACAGACACACATGCAGAGATGTCAAGACAGCATTTGGTTTCAGGCTTACGCGCCTTACTCACAGGCTGCGCCACGAGGAGGCAGCTGTCCATTTGCAACCCAAACAAACAAAAAAACAAACAAAAATTGCAGATGGCTTGTCAGATGAATTGGCCATGCTGCACATACCATACAAACCACATGCAGAGATGTCAAGACAGCATTTGGTTTCAGGCATAAGTGCCTTACTCACAGGCTGCGCCACGAGGAGGCAGCTGTCCATTTTGCAACCCAAAAACTTATGCCTAGATTGAGAACCTGAAGCCCACGCACCTTTCGCACCCCTTCTCCTATCCAGCCACCTGGAATTGGATCAGGGGATCACCAAAGCTTAGCTCTGCTGTTCCGTGTCAGCCCGACAAGCGCGCTGTGGTGACCCGTGATTCCAAGCCTCCTAGGACTTATGCTAATGTGCAGATAGCCTGTCAGGAATACCACATTTGTGGAGTAGAGGAAGATGCAGTGGACATGCTGCACACCTTATACAGACACACATGCAGATATGCCTGGACAGCATTTGGTTTCAGGCTTACGCGCCTTACTCACAGGCTGCGCCACGAGGAGGCAGCTGTCCATTTGCAACCCAAAAACTTATGCCTAGATTGAGAACCTGAAGCCCACGCACCTTTTCGCACCCCTTCTCCTATCCAGCCACCTGGAATTGGATCAGGGGATCACCAGAGCATAGCTCTGCTGTTCCGTGTCAGCCCGACAAGCGCACTGTGGTGACCCGTGATTCCAAGCCTCCTAGGACTTATGCTAATATGCAGATGGCTTGTCAGATGAATTGACCATGCTGCACATACCATACAAACCACATGCAGAGATGCACTCCGGTACAAAAAGACGTGCCGAAAACCCACCCCCTGAGCACGCCCGCTTCAACTACATTGTAGAATAGACTCAGACAAAGCTAACAAGCATTGCCAGACCTCAAATAGATGTCTGTGGAGGGAGAAACTTGAATTTACGTATGCTACTCCCGCGGGCTAGTGCGTCCACGTCCCGGGGCGTTGGCACATTTTGGAAGCAGCAGCGGCCTTCCAGACAGCTCCACATATTTTGGGAGGCCCAAACCCTGCTCCTTGCTGTCTTTCCTTATCCTCCTTTCATGTACAACGTGCGTTTGGGTATGGGTGACACAACATGGGTGCCTGCAAGCCCGTCGGAAGCGTTACCAGGAAGCAAGGTGGAATTCCCCAAATTGCATGTTGCAGCTTGCACACCACTAACGACGCATTGAACCAAACAGCCACATGGCATGCTGAGGGAAAGCAAATCGACATACTGCGGTGCACATGCTATAGAGGGCAGTGCCAAGTGCAAGCCCTGTGGTGCCAAGGAACAGGATCCATGCAGGCTGCACGGGGTCATGAATGATCCCGAATGCTGTATCCAAGGCTCACTGCCCGAGGCACTCAGTCAAAGCTGGAGAACATCCTTGCACTGTGGGCATGCACAGCAGCAAGTTTGGGCAGTCCTTCCACATGACATTGTGGGCACTGTATAGGTCTCTCTCACAGCAGCATGGCTCTGCCAAAAGACCTCGCCTATGGCAGATGCTCAGCAGTTGGTCCTAGGAACGTCTTTTTGTACCACAGTGGATGTCAAGACAGCATTTGGTTTCAGGCATAAGTGCCTTACTCACAGGCTGCGCCACGAGGAGGCAGCTGTCCATTTTGCAACCCAAAAACGTATGCCTAAATTGAGAACCTGAAGCCCACGCACCTTTTCGCACCCCTTCTCCTATCCAGCCACCTGGAATTGGATCAGGGGATCACCAGAGCTTAGCTCTGCTGTTCCTTGTCAGCCCGACAAGCGCGCTGTGGTGACCCGTGATTCCAAGCCTCCTAGGACTTATGCTAATGTGCAGATGGCCTGTCAGGAATACCACATTTGTGGAATAGAGGAAGATGCAGTGGACATGCTGCACACCTTATACAGACACACATGCAGATATGCCTGGACAGCATTTGGTTTCAGGCTTACGCGCCTTACTCACAGGCTGCGCCACGAGGAGGCAGCTGTCCATTTGCAACCCAAAAACTTATGCCTAGATTGAGAACCTGAAGCCCACGCACCTTTTCGCACCCCTTCTCCTATCCAGCCACCTGGAATTGGATCAGGGGATCACCAGAGCATAGCTCTGCTGTTCCGTGTCAGCCCGACAAGCGCACTGTGGTGACCCGTGATTCCAAGCCTCCTAGGACTTATGCTAATATGCAGATGGCTTGTCAGATGAATTGACCATGCTGCACATACCATACAAACCACATGCAGAGATGTCAAGACAGCATTTGGTTTCAGGCATAAGTGCCTTACTCACAGGCTGCGCCACGAGGAGGCAGCTGTCCATTTTGCAACCCAAAAACGTATGCCTAAATTGAGAACCTGAAGCCCACGCACCTTTTCGCACCCCTTCTCCTATCCAGCCACCTGGAATTGGATCAGGGGATCACCAGAGCTTAGCTCTGCTGTTCCTTGTCAGCCCGACAAGCGCGCTGTGGTGACCCGTGATTCCAAGCCTCCTAGGACTTATGCTAATGTGCAGATGGCCTGTCAGGAATACCACATTTGTGGAATAGAGGAAGATGCAGTGGACATGCTGCACACCTTATACAGACACACATGCAGATATGCCTGGACAGCATTTGGTTTCAGGCTTACGCGCCTTACTCACAGGCTGCGCCACGAGGAGGCAGCTGTCCATTTGCAACCCAAAAACTTATGCCTAGATTGAGAACCTGAAGCCCACGCACCTTTTCGCACCCCTTCTCCTATCCAGCCACCTGGAATTGGATCAGGGGATCACCAGAGCATAGCTCTGCTGTTCCGTGTCAGCCCGACAAGCGCACTGTGGTGACCCGTGATTCCAAGCCTCCTAGGACTTATGCTAATATGCAGATGGCTTGTCAGATGAATTGACCATGCTGCACATACCATACAAACCACATGCAGAGATGTCAAGACAGCATTTGGTTTCAGGCATAAGTGCCTTACTCACAGGCTGCGCCACGAGGAGGCAGCTGTCCATTTTGCAACCCAAAAACGTATGCCTAAATTGAGAACCTGAAGCCCACGCACCTTTTCGCACCCCTTCTCCTATCCAGCCACCTGGAATTGGATCAGGGGATCACCAGAGCTTAGCTCTGCTGTTCCTTGTCAGCCCGACAAGCGCGCTGTGGTGACCCGTGATTCCAAGCCTCCTAGGACTTATGCTAATGTGCAGATGGCCTGTCAGGAATACCACATTTGTGGAATAGAGGAAGATGCAGTGGACATGCTGCACACCTTATACAGACACACATGCAGATATGCCTGGACAGCATTTGGTTTCAGGCTTACGCGCCTTACTCACAGGCTGCGCCACGAGGAGGCAGCTGTCCATTTGCAACCCAAAAACTTATGCCTAGATTGAGAACCTGAAGCCCACGCACCTTTTCGCACCCCTTCTCCTATCCAGCCACCTGGAATTGGATCAGGGGATCACCAGAGCATAGCTCTGCTGTTCCGTGTCAGCCCGACAAGCGCAAAACAAACAAACAAAAATTTAAGGTGCGGCAACCGCAAAGGGCTGCTAAGTCGAAACGACCAAACGCACCATCGGATGGGTCCAAAAACAATGGCGCACTGTGGTGACCCGTGATTCCAAGCCTCCTAGGACTTATGCTAATATGCAGATGGCTTGTCAGATGAATTGACCATGCTGCACATACCATACAAACCACATGCAGAGATGTCAAGACAGCATTTGGTTTCAGGCATAAGTGCCTTACTCACAGGCTGCGCCACGAGGAGGCAGCTGTCCATTTTGCAACCCAAAAACGTATGCCTAGATTGAGAACCTGAAGCCCACGCACCTTTTCGCACCCCTTCTCCTATCCAGCCACCTGGAATTGGATCAGGGGATCACCAGAGCATAGCTCTGCTGTTCCGTGTCAGCCCGACAAGCGCACTGTGGTGACCCGTGATTCCAAGCCTCCTAGGACTTATGCTAATATGCAGATGGCTTGTCAGATGAATTGACCATGCTGCACATACCATACAAACCACATGCAGAGATGTCAAGACAGCATTTGGTTTCAGGCATAAGTGCCTTACTCACAGGCTGCGCCACGAGGAGGCAGCTGTCCATTTGCAACCCAAAAACGTATGCCTAGATTGAGAACCTGAAGCCCACGCACCTTTCGCACCCCTTCTCCTATCCAGCCACCTGGAATTGGATCAGGGGATCACCAGAGCATAGCTCTGCTGTTCCGTGTCAGCCCGACAAGCGCGCTGTGGTGACCCGTGATTCCAAGCCTCCTTGGACTTATGCTAATATGCAGATGGCTTGTCAGATGAATTGACCATGCTGCACATACCATACAAACCACATGCAGAGATGTCAAGACAGCATTTGGTTTCAGGCATAAGTGCCTTACTCACAGGCTGCGCCACGAGGAGGCAGCTGTCCATTTTGCATCCCAAAAACTTATGCCTAGATTGAGAACCTGAAGCCCACGCACCTTTCGCACCCCTTCTCCTATCCAGCCACCTGGAATTGGATCAGGGGATCACCAAAGCTTAGCTCTGCTGTTCCGTGTCAGCCCGACAAGCGCGCTGTGGTGACCCGTGATTCCAAGCCTCCTAGGACTTATGCTAATGTGCAGATGGCCTGTCAGGAATACCACATTTGTGGAGTAGAGGAAGATGCAGTGGACATGCTGCACACCTTATACAGACACACATGCAGAGATGTCAAGACAGCATTTGGTTTCAGGCTTACGCGCCTTACTCACAGGCTGCGCCACGAGGAGGCAGCTGTCCATTTGCAACCCAAACAAACAAAAAAACAAACAAAAATTGCAGATGGCTTGTCAGATGAATTGGCCATGCTGCACATACCATACAAACCACATGCAGAGATGTCAAGACAGCATTTGGTTTCAGGCATAAGTGCCTTACTCACAGGCTGCGCCACGAGGAGGCAGCTGTCCATTTTGCAACCCAAAAACTTATGCCTAGATTGAGAACCTGAAGCCCACGCACCTTTCGCACCCCTTCTCCTATCCAGCCACCTGGAATTGGATCAGGGGATCACCAAAGCTTAGCTCTGCTGTTCCGTGTCAGCCCGACAAGCGCGCTGTGGTGACCCGTGATTCCAAGCCTCCTAGGACTTATGCTAATGTGCAGATGGCCTGTCAGGAATACCACATTTGTGGAGTAGAGGAAGATGCAGTGGACATGCTGCACACCTTATACAGACACACATGCAGATATGCCTGGACAGCATTTGGTTTCAGGCTTACGCGCCTTACTCACAGGCTGCGCCACGAGGAGGCAGCTGTCCATTTGCAACCCAAAAACTTATGCCTAGATTGAGAACCTGAAGCCCACGCACCTTTTCGCACCCCTTCTCCTATCCAGCCACCTGGAATTGGATCAGGGGATCACCAGAGCATAGCTCTGCTGTTCCGTGTCAGCCCGACAAGCGCACTGTGGTGACCCGTGATTCCAAGCCTCCTAGGACTTATGCTAATATGCAGATGGCTTGTCAGATGAATTGACCATGCTGCACATACCATACAAACCACATGCAGAGATGCACTCCGGTACAAAAAGACGTGCCGAAAACCCACCCCCTGAGCACGCCCGCTTCAACTACATTGTAGAATAGACTCAGACAAAGCTAACAAGCATTGCCAGACCTCAAATAGATGTCTGTGGAGGGAGAAACTTGAATTTACGTATGCTACTCCCGCGGGCTAGTGCGTCCACGTCCCGGGGCGTTGGCACATTTTGGAAGCAGCAGCGGCCTTCCAGACAGCTCCACATATTTTGGGAGGCCCAAACCCTGCTCCTTGCTGTCTTTCCTTATCCTCCTTTCATGTACAACGTGCGTTTGGGTATGGGTGACACAACATGGGTGCCTGCAAGCCCGTCGGAAGCGTTACCAGGAAGCAAGGTGGAATTCCCCAAATTGCATGTTGCAGCTTGCACACCACTAACGACGCATTGAACCAAACAGCCACATGGCATGCTGAGGGAAAGCAAATCGACATACTGCGGTGCACATGCTATAGAGGGCAGTGCCAAGTGCAAGCCCTGTGGTGCCAAGGAACAGGATCCATGCAGGCTGCACGGGGTCATGAATGATCCCGAATGCTGTATCCAAGGCTCACTGCCCGAGGCACTCAGTCAAAGCTGGAGAACATCCTTGCACTGTGGGCATGCACAGCAGCAAGTTTGGGCAGTCCTTCCACATGACATTGTGGGCACTGTATAGGTCTCTCTCACAGCAGCATGGCTCTGCCAAAAGACCTCGCCTATGGCAGATGCTCAGCAGTTGGTCCTAGGAACGTCTTTTTGTACCACAGTGGATGTCAAGACAGCATTTGGTTTCAGGCATAAGTGCCTTACTCACAGGCTGCGCCACGAGGAGGCAGCTGTCCATTTTGCAACCCAAAAACGTATGCCTAAATTGAGAACCTGAAGCCCACGCACCTTTTCGCACCCCTTCTCCTATCCAGCCACCTGGAATTGGATCAGGGGATCACCAGAGCTTAGCTCTGCTGTTCCTTGTCAGCCCGACAAGCGCGCTGTGGTGACCCGTGATTCCAAGCCTCCTAGGACTTATGCTAATGTGCAGATGGCCTGTCAGGAATACCACATTTGTGGAATAGAGGAAGATGCAGTGGACATGCTGCACACCTTATACAGACACACATGCAGATATGCCTGGACAGCATTTGGTTTCAGGCTTACGCGCCTTACTCACAGGCTGCGCCACGAGGAGGCAGCTGTCCATTTGCAACCCAAAAACTTATGCCTAGATTGAGAACCTGAAGCCCACGCACCTTTTCGCACCCCTTCTCCTATCCAGCCACCTGGAATTGGATCAGGGGATCACCAGAGCATAGCTCTGCTGTTCCGTGTCAGCCCGACAAGCGCAAAACAAACAAACAAAAATTTAAGGTGCGGCAACCGCAAAGGGCTGCTAAGTCGAAACGACCAAACGCACCATCGGATGGGTCCAAAAACAATGGCGCACTGTGGTGACCCGTGATTCCAAGCCTCCTAGGACTTATGCTAATATGCAGATGGCTTGTCAGATGAATTGACCATGCTGCACATACCATACAAACCACATGCAGAGATGTCAAGACAGCATTTGGTTTCAGGCATAAGTGCCTTACTCACAGGCTGCGCCACGAGGAGGCAGCTGTCCATTTTGCAACCCAAAAACGTATGCCTAGATTGAGAACCTGAAGCCCACGCACCTTTTCGCACCCCTTCTCCTATCCAGCCACCTGGAATTGGATCAGGGGATCACCAGAGCATAGCTCTGCTGTTCCGTGTCAGCCCGACAAGCGCACTGTGGTGACCCGTGATTCCAAGCCTCCTAGGACTTATGCTAATATGCAGATGGCTTGTCAGATGAATTGACCATGCTGCACATACCATACAAACCACATGCAGAGATGTCAAGACAGCATTTGGTTTCAGGCATAAGTGCCTTACTCACAGGCTGCGCCACGAGGAGGCAGCTGTCCATTTGCAACCCAAAAACGTATGCCTAGATTGAGAACCTGAAGCCCACGCACCTTTCGCACCCCTTCTCCTATCCAGCCACCTGGAATTGGATCAGGGGATCACCAGAGCATAGCTCTGCTGTTCCGTGTCAGCCCGACAAGCGCACTGTGGTGACCCGTGATTCCAAGCCTCCTAGGACTTATGCTAATATGCAGATGGCTTGTCAGATGAATTGACCATGCTGCACATACCATACAAACCACATGCAGAGATGCACTCCGGTACAAAAAGACGTGCCGAAAACCCACCCCCTGAGCACGCCCGCTTCAACTACATTGTAGAATAGACTCAGACAAAGCTAACAAGCATTGCCAGACCTCAAATAGATGTCTGTGGAGGGAGAAACTTGAATTTACGTATGCTACTCCCGCGGGCTAGTGCGTCCACGTCCCGGGGCGTTGGCACATTTTGGAAGCAGCAGCGGCCTTCCAGACAGCTCCACATATTTTGGGAGGCCCAAACCCTGCTCCTTGCTGTCTTTCCTTATCCTCCTTTCATGTACAACGTGCGTTTGGGTATGGGTGACACAACATGGGTGCCTGCAAGCCCGTCGGAAGCGTTACCAGGAAGCAAGGTGGAATTCCCCAAATTGCATGTTGCAGCTTGCACACCACTAACGACGCATTGAACCAAACAGCCACATGGCATGCTGAGGGAAAGCAAATCGACATACTGCGGTGCACATGCTATAGAGGGCAGTGCCAAGTGCAAGCCCTGTGGTGCCAAGGAACAGGATCCATGCAGGCTGCACGGGGTCATGAATGATCCCGAATGCTGTATCCAAGGCTCACTGCCCGAGGCACTCAGTCAAAGCTGGAGAACATCCTTGCACTGTGGGCATGCACAGCAGCAAGTTTGGGCAGTCCTTCCACATGACATTGTGGGCACTGTATAGGTCTCTCTCACAGCAGCATGGCTCTGCCAAAAGACCTCGCCTATGGCAGATGCTCAGCAGTTGGTCCTAGGAACGTCTTTTTGTACCACAGTGGATGTCAAGACAGCATTTGGTTTCAGGCATAAGTGCCTTACTCACAGGCTGCGCCACGAGGAGGCAGCTGTCCATTTTGCAACCCAAAAACGTATGCCTAAATTGAGAACCTGAAGCCCACGCACCTTTTCGCACCCCTTCTCCTATCCAGCCACCTGGAATTGGATCAGGGGATCACCAGAGCTTAGCTCTGCTGTTCCTTGTCAGCCCGACAAGCGCGCTGTGGTGACCCGTGATTCCAAGCCTCCTAGGACTTATGCTAATGTGCAGATGGCCTGTCAGGAATACCACATTTGTGGAATAGAGGAAGATGCAGTGGACATGCTGCACACCTTATACAGACACACATGCAGATATGCCTGGACAGCATTTGGTTTCAGGCTTACGCGCCTTACTCACAGGCTGCGCCACGAGGAGGCAGCTGTCCATTTGCAACCCAAAAACTTATGCCTAGATTGAGAACCTGAAGCCCACGCACCTTTTCGCACCCCTTCTCCTATCCAGCCACCTGGAATTGGATCAGGGGATCACCAGAGCATAGCTCTGCTGTTCCGTGTCAGCCCGACAAGCGCAAAACAAACAAACAAAAATTTAAGGTGCGGCAACCGCAAAGGGCTGCTAAGTCGAAACGACCAAACGCACCATCGGATGGGTCCAAAAACAATGGCGCACTGTGGTGACCCGTGATTCCAAGCCTCCTAGGACTTATGCTAATATGCAGATGGCTTGTCAGATGAATTGACCATGCTGCACATACCATACAAACCACATGCAGAGATGTCAAGACAGCATTTGGTTTCAGGCATAAGTGCCTTACTCACAGGCTGCGCCACGAGGAGGCAGCTGTCCATTTTGCAACCCAAAAACGTATGCCTAGATTGAGAACCTGAAGCCCACGCACCTTTTCGCACCCCTTCTCCTATCCAGCCACCTGGAATTGGATCAGGGGATCACCAGAGCATAGCTCTGCTGTTCCGTGTCAGCCCGACAAGCGCACTGTGGTGACCCGTGATTCCAAGCCTCCTAGGACTTATGCTAATATGCAGATGGCTTGTCAGATGAATTGACCATGCTGCACATACCATACAAACCACATGCAGAGATGTCAAGACAGCATTTGGTTTCAGGCATAAGTGCCTTACTCACAGGCTGCGCCACGAGGAGGCAGCTGTCCATTTGCAACCCAAAAACGTATGCCTAGATTGAGAACCTGAAGCCCACGCACCTTTCGCACCCCTTCTCCTATCCAGCCACCTGGAATTGGATCAGGGGATCACCAGAGCATAGCTCTGCTGTTCCGTGTCAGCCCGACAAGCGCGCTGTGGTGACCCGTGATTCCAAGCCTCCTTGGACTTATGCTAATATGCAGATGGCTTGTCAGATGAATTGACCATGCTGCACATACCATACAAACCACATGCAGAGATGTCAAGACAGCATTTGGTTTCAGGCATAAGTGCCTTACTCACAGGCTGCGCCACGAGGAGGCAGCTGTCCATTTTGCATCCCAAAAACTTATGCCTAGATTGAGAACCTGAAGCCCACGCACCTTTCGCACCCCTTCTCCTATCCAGCCACCTGGAATTGGATCAGGGGATCACCAAAGCTTAGCTCTGCTGTTCCGTGTCAGCCCGACAAGCGCGCTGTGGTGACCCGTGATTCCAAGCCTCCTAGGACTTATGCTAATGTGCAGATGGCCTGTCAGGAATACCACATTTGTGGAGTAGAGGAAGATGCAGTGGACATGCTGCACACCTTATACAGACACACATGCAGAGATGTCAAGACAGCATTTGGTTTCAGGCTTACGCGCCTTACTCACAGGCTGCGCCACGAGGAGGCAGCTGTCCATTTGCAACCCAAACAAACAAAAAAACAAACAAAAATTGCAGATGGCTTGTCAGATGAATTGGCCATGCTGCACATACCATACAAACCACATGCAGAGATGTCAAGACAGCATTTGGTTTCAGGCATAAGTGCCTTACTCACAGGCTGCGCCACGAGGAGGCAGCTGTCCATTTTGCAACCCAAAAACTTATGCCTAGATTGAGAACCTGAAGCCCACGCACCTTTCGCACCCCTTCTCCTATCCAGCCACCTGGAATTGGATCAGGGGATCACCAAAGCTTAGCTCTGCTGTTCCGTGTCAGCCCGACAAGCGCGCTGTGGTGACCCGTGATTCCAAGCCTCCTAGGACTTATGCTAATGTGCAGATGGCCTGTCAGGAATACCACATTTGTGGAGTAGAGGAAGATGCAGTGGACATGCTGCACACCTTATACAGACACACATGCAGATATGCCTGGACAGCATTTGGTTTCAGGCTTACGCGCCTTACTCACAGGCTGCGCCACGAGGAGGCAGCTGTCCATTTGCAACCCAAAAACTTATGCCTAGATTGAGAACCTGAAGCCCACGCACCTTTTCGCACCCCTTCTCCTATCCAGCCACCTGGAATTGGATCAGGGGATCACCAGAGCATAGCTCTGCTGTTCCGTGTCAGCCCGACAAGCGCACTGTGGTGACCCGTGATTCCAAGCCTCCTAGGACTTATGCTAATATGCAGATGGC
Organism: Pseudopediastrum boryanum; assembly: GCA_963556185.1. Lineage (NCBI taxonomy): Eukaryota > Viridiplantae > Chlorophyta > Chlorophyceae > Sphaeropleales > Hydrodictyaceae > Pseudopediastrum > Pseudopediastrum boryanum. The sequence continues at coordinate 7,181,925 of OY744495.1, forward strand.
TTGTCAGATGAATTGACCATGCTGCACATACCATACAAACCACATGCAGAGATGCACTCCGGTACAAAAAGACGTGCCGAAAACCCACCCCCTGAGCACGCCCGCTTCAACTACATTGTAGAATAGACTCAGACAAAGCTAACAAGCATTGCCAGACCTCAAATAGATGTCTGTGGAGGGAGAAACTTGAATTTACGTATGCTACTCCCGCGGGCTAGTGCGTCCACGTCCCGGGGCGTTGGCACATTTTGGAAGCAGCAGCGGCCTTCCAGACAGCTCCACATATTTTGGGAGGCCCAAACCCTGCTCCTTGCTGTCTTTCCTTATCCTCCTTTCATGTACAACGTGCGTTTGGGTATGGGTGACACAACATGGGTGCCTGCAAGCCCGTCGGAAGCGTTACCAGGAAGCAAGGTGGAATTCCCCAAATTGCATGTTGCAGCTTGCACACCACTAACGACGCATTGAACCAAACAGCCACATGGCATGCTGAGGGAAAGCAAATCGACATACTGCGGTGCACATGCTATAGAGGGCAGTGCCAAGTGCAAGCCCTGTGGTGCCAAGGAACAGGATCCATGCAGGCTGCACGGGGTCATGAATGATCCCGAATGCTGTATCCAAGGCTCACTGCCCGAGGCACTCAGTCAAAGCTGGAGAACATCCTTGCACTGTGGGCATGCACAGCAGCAAGTTTGGGCAGTCCTTCCACATGACATTGTGGGCACTGTATAGGTCTCTCTCACAGCAGCATGGCTCTGCCAAAAGACCTCGCCTATGGCAGATGCTCAGCAGTTGGTCCTAGGAACGTCTTTTTGTACCACAGTGGATGTCAAGACAGCATTTGGTTTCAGGCATAAGTGCCTTACTCACAGGCTGCGCCACGAGGAGGCAGCTGTCCATTTTGCAACCCAAAAACGTATGCCTAAATTGAGAACCTGAAGCCCACGCACCTTTTCGCACCCCTTCTCCTATCCAGCCACCTGGAATTGGATCAGGGGATCACCAGAGCTTAGCTCTGCTGTTCCTTGTCAGCCCGACAAGCGCGCTGTGGTGACCCGTGATTCCAAGCCTCCTAGGACTTATGCTAATGTGCAGATGGCCTGTCAGGAATACCACATTTGTGGAATAGAGGAAGATGCAGTGGACATGCTGCACACCTTATACAGACACACATGCAGATATGCCTGGACAGCATTTGGTTTCAGGCTTACGCGCCTTACTCACAGGCTGCGCCACGAGGAGGCAGCTGTCCATTTGCAACCCAAAAACTTATGCCTAGATTGAGAACCTGAAGCCCACGCACCTTTTCGCACCCCTTCTCCTATCCAGCCAACTGGAATTGGATCAGGGGATCACCAGAGCATAGCTCTGCTGTTCCGTGTCAGCCCGACAAGCGCAAAACAAACAAACAAAAATTTAAGGTGCGGCAACCGCAAAGGGCTGCTAAGTCGAAACGACCAAACGCACCATCGGATGGGTCCAAAAACAATGGCGCACTGTGGTGACCCGTGATTCCAAGCCTCCTAGGACTTATGCTAATATGCAGATGGCTTGTCAGATGAATTGACCATGCTGCACATACCATACAAACCACATGCAGAGATGTCAAGACAGCATTTGGTTTCAGGCATAAGTGCCTTACTCACAGGCTGCGCCACGAGGAGGCAGCTGTCCATTTTGCAACCCAAAAACGTATGCCTAGATTGAGAACCTGAAGCCCACGCACCTTTTCGCACCCCTTCTCCTATCCAGCCACCTGGAATTGGATCAGGGGATCACCAGAGCATAGCTCTGCTGTTCCGTGTCAGCCCGACAAGCGCACTGTGGTGACCCGTGATTCCAAGCCTCCTAGGACTTATGCTAATATGCAGATGGCTTGTCAGATGAATTGACCATGCTGCACATACCATACAAACCACATGCAGAGATGCACTCCGGTACAAAAAGACGTGCCGAAAACCCACCCCCTGAGCACGCCCGCTTCAACTACATTGTAGAATAGACTCAGACAAAGCTAACAAGCATTGCCAGACCTCAAATAGATGTCTGTGGAGGGAGAAACTTGAATTTACGTATGCTACTCCCGCGGGCTAGTGCGTCCACGTCCCGGGGCGTTGGCACATTTTGGAAGCAGCAGCGGCCTTCCAGACAGCTCCACATATTTTGGGAGGCCCAAACCCTGCTCCTTGCTGTCTTTCCTTATCCTCCTTTCATGTACAACGTGCGTTTGGGTATGGGTGACACAACATGGGTGCCTGCAAGCCCGTCGGAAGCGTTACCAGGAAGCAAGGTGGAATTCCCCAAATTGCATGTTGCAGCTTGCACACCACTAACGACGCATTGAACCAAACAGCCACATGGCATGCTGAGGGAAAGCAAATCGACATACTGCGGTGCACATGCTATAGAGGGCAGTGCCAAGTGCAAGCCCTGTGGTGCCAAGGAACAGGATCCATGCAGGCTGCACGGGGTCATGAATGATCCCGAATGCTGTATCCAAGGCTCACTGCCCGAGGCACTCAGTCAAAGCTGGAGAACATCCTTGCACTGTGGGCATGCACAGCAGCAAGTTTGGGCAGTCCTTCCACATGACATTGTGGGCACTGTATAGGTCTCTCTCACAGCAGCATGGCTCTGCCAAAAGACCTCGCCTATGGCAGATGCTCAGCAGTTGGTCCTAGGAACGTCTTTTTGTACCACAGTGGATGTCAAGACAGCATTTGGTTTCAGGCATAAGTGCCTTACTCACAGGCTGCGCCACGAGGAGGCAGCTGTCCATTTTGCAACCCAAAAACGTATGCCTAAATTGAGAACCTGAAGCCCACGCACCTTTTCGCACCCCTTCTCCTATCCAGCCACCTGGAATTGGATCAGGGGATCACCAGAGCTTAGCTCTGCTGTTCCTTGTCAGCCCGACAAGCGCGCTGTGGTGACCCGTGATTCCAAGCCTCCTAGGACTTATGCTAATGTGCAGATGGCCTGTCAGGAATACCACATTTGTGGAATAGAGGAAGATGCAGTGGACATGCTGCACACCTTATACAGACACACATGCAGATATGCCTGGACAGCATTTGGTTTCAGGCTTACGCGCCTTACTCACAGGCTGCGCCACGAGGAGGCAGCTGTCCATTTGCAACCCAAAAACTTATGCCTAGATTGAGAACCTGAAGCCCACGCACCTTTTCGCACCCCTTCTCCTATCCAGCCACCTGGAATTGGATCAGGGGATCACCAGAGCATAGCTCTGCTGTTCCGTGTCAGCCCGACAAGCGCACTGTGGTGACCCGTGATTCCAAGCCTCCTAGGACTTATGCTAATATGCAGATGGCTTGTCAGATGAATTGACCATGCTGCACATACCATACAAACCACATGCAGAGATGCACTCCGGTACAAAAAGACGTGCCGAAAACCCACCCCCTGAGCACGCCCGCTTCAACTACATTGTAGAATAGACTCAGACAAAGCTAACAAGCATTGCCAGACCTCAAATAGATGTCTGTGGAGGGAGAAACTTGAATTTACGTATGCTACTCCCGCGGGCTAGTGCGTCCACGTCCCGGGGCGTTGGCACATTTTGGAAGCAGCAGCGGCCTTCCAGACAGCTCCACATATTTTGGGAGGCCCAAACCCTGCTCCTTGCTGTCTTTCCTTATCCTCCTTTCATGTACAACGTGCGTTTGGGTATGGGTGACACAACATGGGTGCCTGCAAGCCCGTCGGAAGCGTTACCAGGAAGCAAGGTGGAATTCCCCAAATTGCATGTTGCAGCTTGCACACCACTAACGACGCATTGAACCAAACAGCCACATGGCATGCTGAGGGAAAGCAAATCGACATACTGCGGTGCACATGCTATAGAGGGCAGTGCCAAGTGCAAGCCCTGTGGTGCCAAGGAACAGGATCCATGCAGGCTGCACGGGGTCATGAATGATCCCGAATGCTGTATCCAAGGCTCACTGCCCGAGGCACTCAGTCAAAGCTGGAGAACATCCTTGCACTGTGGGCATGCACAGCAGCAAGTTTGGGCAGTCCTTCCACATGACATTGTGGGCACTGTATAGGTCTCTCTCACAGCAGCATGGCTCTGCCAAAAGACCTCGCCTATGGCAGATGCTCAGCAGTTGGTCCTAGGAACGTCTTTTTGTACCACAGTGGATGTCAAGACAGCATTTGGTTTCAGGCATAAGTGCCTTACTCACAGGCTGCGCCACGAGGAGGCAGCTGTCCATTTTGCAACCCAAAAACGTATGCCTAAATTGAGAACCTGAAGCCCACGCACCTTTTCGCACCCCTTCTCCTATCCAGCCACCTGGAATTGGATCAGGGGATCACCAGAGCTTAGCT